>CAIGRB010023984.1:16760-44452 GCA_903798255.1 Fraxinus quadrangulata
CATTTCTGCTACTTGTTAGCGCAAGTTCAATAGCAAGGGTATAATAGAATCTTGAAAATGATATGGGAACATTTCTGCTACTTGTTAGCGCAAGTTCAATAGCAAGGGTATAATAGAATCTTGAAAATGATATTCTCTTTAAGAACTATAGTGGTGTAAGAAGAAAAGAGGGAACAATGGCTTCCTTGTGGTTAGCAGGATTATTTATGTTGGAATTTGAATATCACAAAATAAAAATTAGATCTTCAAACTAAATTTGTTGTTTAGAGAGGAAAACAATTATCATGTCACTCGAAAATTAGAATTGCCAAAAAAAACCCTCCTTAGCACAAGAAAGTTTTTTCATGATTTTTCTTTTAAAAAGGACTAGTAAGAAGCAAATATTAGGACTAGAAAGTGCTAGGAAGGACGCATGACGAATGCCAAAAGAAAAAAAAAACAAATAAATATGGGATGAGGAACTGAAAAGATAGGGCAACTGAAGTATTACAAGAAAATGACCATAGGTGCGTTTCAGTGAAGACAACAGAACAGCATTGCTCAAAACAATTGGAGGCTTTTTCTAATCGAGCATAAGAGTTCATAAAACACGTGTGCATCCACATTCTTCAGCAAGTATCAGGCAGAAAGTAATCACAAAGAGAATACCTCATCACAATTTAATTCCACTTTCAAAAAAGAAAATGATCAAATAAGCAGGAAATCAGTGAGTGCAAAATCATTATGACCATTTAAATAAATCTGGAACAGAACATGCATGCTCAGCAACATCTTTTCCACGTCTTATAAAAATGAGGACACACACACCTGCTTCTAGTGGAACTGGGTATATCAGCTCAAAGGCAGCTGTCACATTGTCCCCTGGCATAACCATCTTAACATTTTCGGGCAACTCGACTTTACCAGTAACATCAGCCGTCCTCATGTAGAATTGGGGTCTGTAATTTGAGAAGAAGGCCGTATGGCGACCACCTTCCTCTTTTGTGAGCACATAAATCTCTGCTTCAAACTTTGTGTATGTTTTAATAGTGTTAGGCTTTGCAATCACCTGCAACAACAAAGATCAGCAGAAATGGTTCATTTCCCTGGGGGATTTTACTTTTATCATGTAATTCCAAAGGCCGGACTGGCAGCACTTCTTAACATTCATGTAGAAACCTTCCTTAGAATCTCAATAATAAACTAAAGTGGAAATGTGTGCTCACTAAATTTCCACACAAGCAGTCTTGAAGATTAGAAGTCTAGAAGCAGTATTCGGTGTCCCATTCAGGTAAATTACAGCATAGAATGCTACTATTATATCTTAGAAAATAATCAGTGACACTGACCATTCCTCGTTGGATATCCTCGCGTTTCAAGCCACGTAGAAGTAGACCCACATTGTCACCAGCCTAGGAAAAGATAAGATTTGTAATGAGTGGCACAATGAAATTCAGGTAAAAGTAGCAACTAGTAACTGAATCCTTTACCTGCCCAAAATCCAAAATCTTCTTGAACATCTCAACACCAGTCACTGTAGTTTTCCTAGGGTTCTATGGCACAAAAATGAAAGTTAGTAGCATAATAGAAGAAATTTGGCATGTAGTATAATTGCAAAGAAAAATTAATCATATAACAAATAAAGTTCGAGCATAAAGTAGGATTTAAAAAAAAAATGACAAATGACAAATATGAATTCAAAAGGAAGGAAGTGAAAGGTAGAGTTGGCCTCAGTGCATCAAGAAACTAAATCAAGATGGAGGCTTCACCACATCCAACCTGATCATTGACATAATCAAATACATAAAAACCTAGAGGACCAATCAGTTATATGAACAAAAACTTGTGACATGCAACTCGTTTTACATGTGCCCTCAAATTTAAAAATCGAACATTAACATCTTAGGCAATCTGTGGAAGCAAATTAGCAAGTTAATACCATGTACATCATCGATCATATGAACACTAAGGTATGTCATCATAAGCTTGAGCACCTACCTGCTCCATACTGATCTATACAATTCTACTTTTGCCTTCACTGGCTTTCCATTCTCTCTCCTCCTACTTCCCCCCATATACTAATATTTAATAAGGAGCAGGGGGTGGCCTCATTTAAAAGAACAAGATCATTTTTCAGTTTCTCTAAGAAGTCAGCTTCAGCATTCCAGTCTTTGCAGATGCGGATGATGAAGGTTTAAAGTCAATAGTGCCCACTATTCCTCTTTTTTCAAAAGCTGATATTTGAGCCCTCCTATTCTTGACTCATGAAGTAAGCAAGTGGAAGTAAACTTGGTGAATCCTAGCAGTACAAACTTGAATCCAAATGAAATAGATGCCTCAATAATAGTATAGGTTTAAAAGGGTGGATTGTGACCGTCCACCCTTTAAAACATTAACTTCACACCAGCCGCGATTAAAATTACAAAAAATAAAATAAAATAAAAGAAGAAATAAACTTCCAGATCAGGATAGTAATGACCTGTGTAAGCCCCAAAATCTCCACATCATCGCCTTGTTTGATCACGCCCTGTTCTACACGGCCAGTGGCAACAGTACCACGGCCCTTCAAGACACGAAGAAAAGAGTGTCAAAATATGACGACACAAGGAGAACAATACATTGACAAAAAATTTAATCTTATTATCATTGGACAGCACCTACTTAACCACATTTTCCAAGCCTTTAGCATCTTAAAAATCAAACAGTCATCATTTAACCAAAAGAATAACATAGTAATAATTTACTATTGCAGCAAAATCAAGAAATTTATCCCACTGCCTAGACTAAAAACTACAAAGTATAATTTAACGAATATCAGGAGACAAAAAAGAACGAGAAAGAAGAAAGCTCAACAAGAGGACAGTTTTTTGCATGACATAATCAAATATATAAAGCATATCTGGTTTACCTGAATAGTGAAAACATCTTCAACGGGCATCAGGAAAGGCTTATCAAGCTGACGTACAGGATCAGGAATGTATGAATCTACAGCTTCCATTAGTTTCAAGATAGCCTTTTTCCCTATTTCTTCATTTTTGCCCTCTAAAGCAGACAGAGCAGATCCTTGAACTATGGGTATTTCATCCCCGGGAAACTTGTAAAAGCTAAGCAATTCTACAAATATGATGAGATCATACAAAAGAATTAGAGTCGCAGTTCCAAATATGTATATTGAATATCAGACTCAAAATTTAGCTGACCCCGTAGCTCCATTTCCACAAGCTCCAGCAATTCTGGGTCATTGATAGCATCAACTTTATTAAGAAAGCACACAAGTGAAGGCACACCGACCTGCATTGCGTGCAGAAATAAATAATGGAAAACAAAATGAGGACTGGAATACTGTGGTTTTCTAGAATTGTCAAATCTTATGTCATCGTAGCAACCTGGCGTGCCAATAGAATATGTTCTTTCGTCTGCGGCATTGGCCCATCTGGGGCAGAAACAACTAGAATACCCCCATCCATTTGAGCAGCTCCCGTAATCATGTTCTGTATATGATCAAAAGTTGAAGATGGAACACATCAGATCATAATTTTGGCAAACAAAATGATCAAGCACATACTAACGAATGATATTTTCCAAAAAATGATTTCAAATTTGTGAATGCACGTTAATTGGCCAATACCAATATGTTCAGCTAGTTTTCCAAAGTTTCCTTATTGTAATAATAATTTCAGATTTATTATATTTGCAACTCGCGAGTAAAATGGATCCCATGGGATTCAGATTTTTGTTTCCTTCGGAAAGTGGTTTCGAAATGTGTCAGTGGATCCATATGTAGGATATACGTTCAACATCAGAGATGCATCTGAATGGGCTGATTTGAGTAAAAAGAACTGATTGGGACTATATAAGATGTATTACAAAGGTGATGTAATGAAGAAAAAATATACATGGTAGAGGAGAAATTTTTCGTTCAAGGTGCCCGGCCTTACGTATATCATTGCAGTTCCGAGGTGGGATTACCATAGAGGGTTCGGTCCTCTAATGTAATTTTCCAATTTGAATCTCGTAAATGTCTCAACTAGCACCTTCTCAATGATATATCCAAGTAATTACATAGAAACACGCATGATCACAAGCCATTATCATAACTTCTACTCATGGAAAAGGAAAATAAAGAAACTTCAGTTAGTTAGAAAAAGAAAAGGTAGATTTTACATCTCACTTTAACATAATCGGCATGTCCAGGGCAATCTACATGAGCATAATGCCTCTTTGCAGTCTCATATTCCACGTGCGCCTGCAAAATTAAGTTATACATTCATAATAAAGATGCTGCAGGCAAAAACAAATGATAAATCTAATGAGAGAAGACGAAAAAAGGAAAAGATTCCAACTGTGGCAATAGTAATTCCTCTCTTTTTCTCTTCGGGAGCTTTATCAATTTCATCAAAAGCAATGGCCTTAGCCTTCCCTTCTTCTGATAAGACCTATATTAAATCCAAGAAAATGCATCTCAGAGTCCATGTGAATCCAAAAGACAGCTACAGTTTAAGAACTCACAATTAAGAAAAGAAATAAAAGTTTAAAAAATGGGGGAACAAAATGACCTAGAATCCCATATTTCTGCTAACATTACCCTAGTGATTGCAGCCGTTAAGGTAGTCTTTCCATGATCAACGTGTCCAATTGTTCCCACATTCACATGAGGTTTTCTGCCAGTATGCAATACATCAACTAAATTAAAACAGTTAAACTAAATAAACTTAATTCTGAATTCACCCAATAAACATCAGATATTTATAACAAACCAACACCCTCTTCAAATATCCAAAGAGAAAACAAAAAAAATCCACGATCTTTACATATTGGTTCGATATAATATCTAACTCAGAAAGTCTTTTGTTATAAAAGTAATACAATTACGCCATTTGACCAAACAAGTCAAAGAAAACATGAAAGCGAAATGAAATAAGGAGAATCTCAACTAAAATCAGTAATTTGACTCTACACGGACATCTAGATGTGGATTTTACTTATTTACACATTAATAAGCTTACGTGCGAGTGAAGGTAGCCATGGATCTCCACCAAGGGTTGGAAACAGAGGGGATTTCACTGGAAGAAAGCGGATATTCGAGGACTGAGAAAGGCGCAGTGGCAACCGATACTCGGAAGCTGGAGGAGTATATTTGCGGAGTCAGCGTACATACGCGCCTCGAATTGGGGTTTCGAAATGCTGACGAAGCCATTTCCGATGAAGAAAAATGTGGAGTGAGTGTTTGTGTGTGAGACGGGTGGTTAGGGGGTTTAGGAAATACAGGGTTTTTGTTTTAGAGAAATGGAATGATCTTCTGGACGACGTCGTTCGTCGTGCCTGTTATTATTGGGCTGGGCTCAATATCAAATTTCTAATTGAGCTTTATAATATTCTGGGCCGTGTACAACAGAAATATGGACCATCTCCTTTTTTCCTAGTAGAGATGAATATACAGGTAGCGACTTTAATTAACGACGTAAAAAGGCGACTTTAGTTAAGGGATGTGAGGATTGTGTACATCGAACAAGACGCACAGGCGTGAACAGTTTCTTAGTCCTCACCTCCACTCCTCGCATCGGATTCCCTCTTGCAGTTACTTTTGTCTTTCTTCCTTTTTTCCCTGAAAAAGAAATCAAAATTTCACCTTTTTCTCTTTCTACTTAATTTACTTTACTTCTATTCTGGAAAAATCAAATTTTTTTTTGCTTCATCTTAATTTTTCCCATTATACTGCTAAAATTTCTGTGTACGAAGATTGTACCTCGATTAATTAAAACTTGGAGTGTGTGTCTTTATACTTTTGGCTGGACTTATTAGATGATGGTTCCAATTGGTGGATTAACATGCTGCTTGAGTGCAGCTGCACTTTACCTTCTTGGCAGGAGCAGTGGAAGGTCTGTTTTGTTTTCAATTTTTGTGATGTTTCTATTTAATTGTTTGATTTTCCATGTTGGAATTAATTCGATGTTTTCATGTATGACTGGAATTAATTAACTGTGTTCATGTTTAATTTGGAATTAATTTAAGGGTTTTCATGTCCAGGGATGCCGAAGTTCTGAAATCCGTTACTCGAGTTAACCAGTTAAAGGAATTGGGTGAGTGGAGCCATTACTGTTGCTTTAGTTTTCTGATTGAAATTGTTATGTGAAAATTGTGAGTTGTCTGGTCGTGTAAATTATGCAATTTTTGCTTATGATATATCATAAGGCACTGGAACTCAACAATTTTAATTATCCATTTTAATACAAAAGGAATGTTTGAAAAGGGGATTCCAAATGTGAAACATAATGGTGGAGTATCAGCACTTTTTACGGCGACTGACTATTTAATTTGACAAAATTTGAAACTTTTTAATGATTTTCTTTTCAGCTCGAGTTTTTTTGAGCTGAATTATCACGATCTGCATAATTTTGCAAAGTTAATACTACGAAAATTTTGTCATATTAGGTTCTAATTTAATGATATTTACATTTTTCAGCTCAACTACTGGATACTGCATGCAAAGTTTTGCCTTTAGTGGTCACTGTGTCTGGGAGGGTTGGTTCAGATACACCTATCAATTGTGAGTACAGTGGTTTACGGGGCGTAATTGTGGAGCAAACGGTACATGGATTCATTTTTCAGGATAATACATACAGTAAAAATTTCCTAGTTGTCAGTAGTTCTTACCCTAGCATTCTTCTCATATTCATTCAGGCAGAACAGCACTTTCTGAAACACAATGATGCAGGATCATGGATACAAGATTCAGCTTTGATGCTTTCCATGTGCAAAGAAGTTCCTTGGTACCTGGTAAAATTAGGTTTTGTTCTCCATGCCTTGCCCTGCCAAGACCAAACTGATCGCACACTTTTGTAAAAGCACTATGCATATGCTTTTGTTGTACAATGGCACATCTAGCTGGTTATAGTCACAAACTCACAATGTTAAAATGAAAATTGATGAATAATTATGCATCACTTCAGACCTGAAAGTGTAATTTTAGAGGCTATATTTTATCTTTTCATTCACTTTTTATAACAGGATGATGGCACAGCCCGTGTACATGTTGTTGGAGCCCGTGGTGCCACAGGTTTGGTACTGACAGTTGGAAGTGAAGTATTTGAGGAGTCAGGACGGTCCCTTGTGCGTGGAACTTTGGATTATCTCCAAGGTCTGAAGGTCTGCTTCGATCTCCATAAATTCTCACGTTTGCTATTCTGCATCTGCTATTAAGCAGGCTTATGTTGTTGGCTCAACTCTTTCAATTATGATGGTCTTTGCTAGATGCTTGGAGTCAAAAGAATTGAACGTGTTCTTCCAACTGGTACACCCTTAACAGTTGTTGGTGAGGTATAATACTTCTCTAGATGGGACAATTAATCTTCGTCATTCATATATTCAAAAGTCAATTTCAAAACTAGACAGTAACTTTTGATTTTACAAATTGAGTTTAAATGCATGACATAGTACATTTATGGCAAAAAACAAGGGCTGAGTTTATTGAACTGCGACTGTATTTGGTACTTTGAACTAGATGATAACTTTAAGGTATCAGTTTATATTGCTTGGAATACCCTGGTATGCGATTACATTCCAAATATGAATAATGAGAATTGCTTCCTTCAAAAGATGATGAAAATTTGTGGGAAACATTCAGTTTACGGTAATCCAATCCATAAACTTGTTTGTTGTGCAGAGTAAGGTCACTTAGGCTTTAATTTTTATTTTTATTTTTTTTAATTTGATTTGGATATGAGTTTGGATTAGTGGGATGGGGAAGGGTACGTTCACCAGCCTGTTTTACAATGGTGAGCTACAGAAAGGCTCCTTGAATTTTAATCTCCAACTGATCACACATTCTTAGTTGGTACTTGTTAAAATTAAGAGTATTCTTTGATATTTGGAAAGTCCTTTGTTTTTACAGTTGGCTTTCTCCTTAATGGTTACTTCATTGCTTTATCAGGCTGTTAAGGATGACGTTGGAACAGTACGAATTCAGCGACCCCACAAAGGCCCCTTTTATGTCTCTGACAAAACCATCGATCAGCTCATCGCAAATCTTGGGAAATGGGCAAGGTTTATTTGTCCCCCTTTACGCTATTCTTGATATAAACGTACAACTCCCATCCCCACTCGACTATTAAAGTAGAGCTGAGAAAGAAAAAACCTGTTTTCAACTTCTCTCTCTCTCTCAATATATCTCTGACATATGCTTATTTGCACAAACCTGTTATGATGTTTATGTTTCCTCTTCTTATGTATAATATAAAATTACTTTCAGGTTGTATAAGTATGCCTCAATGGGGTTCACTGTGTTTGGGGTTTATCTTATTGCAAAACATGCTTTCGAGTATATCATGGAGAGAAAGCGTCATTGGGAAATGCGAAAGAGGTAGAGTTCACTGTACGTTGATAATGCATATAATGCTTTAAAGAAGATGATCGTGTTATTGTTATAAAGAACAAGCAGCCACATTTAGGCTACAAAAGCCCCATACAATCTTTCAGTCCCCGTCATGGAATGATAGTGCTGGTGATTGAACGTTCTTCGTTTCATGAGAACAATTTTACTGAAGTAATAAAGAAGAATTTAAGCTTACCTGTTCACTTTGGAATTTGGCTTGCACATCGATTGTCACAGGTTGATCTGTGTATAAAAACAATGTTTCCTTCAAATCAATGAAGTTATCTAAGAATTATTTAACTGAGTCTTATGTCCACCACATGGCATTGGTGAATTAATCCCTTTATTTATTATTATTTTTTTTTTATCCTGGTCTTGGACTATGTTTTTCTCATGTTTCAAGCATTCATGTCCATCTTTGTATCTTCCTTGCTACTAATTAATGTTTCTTAGATCTCGTCTCCTGTCAGTGCACTTGCAATTTACATTCAAGTTTCCTTCTGATTTATTCCCCTTGTTTTACATTTGAATATTTTTATCTGCAGTTTAATAAAAAAGATCGATGGGAACTTTCCAATATTCTGAAATTATTATCAACAACTAAAAGCTTGTTTGGGAGGTGTTTATAAATGGTTATGTTTATAAATAAACATAAATGAGTGGTGGATAAGTGTAGTACTCGTGGGTTCCACAAAATGTTTGGATAAAAGTCGGTTTATAAACACTTGCCAAACATAATGTAAGACAACACTGGTTGGTTAAGAAACTATTGAAGTGGTTATGTATGTTGTTAACATGTAGTAACCAAGAGAATTACTGCCATTCATTTTGGGGATATTCTGTGTATATTTTATACGATTGACTTAGGTGTTAAATTACCAGCGATTTGGCTCATTACGTTTGACGTGTACATACGGTGTTGTGAATAAGCTTGAGCTGTTGACTGGCTCAGTTTTGGTTTCTATAGATCTTTCAACTTTCTCTTGGCAGTTGGAATGAGCCAATTTTATTACATTTTTAAGCTTAGACTTCATCAGTCTTCTTGAATAGTATGATCTAAAATCAAGCTTGAGTAATGCAAAATCAACTCTAGTTGGCTGTTTTACGCCCATATTTTTATGCGTTCCTCTTCGAAATAATCAGGCAATGTACATTGTTGCATCTAGGTTTTGAGGTTCATTTTACCTGTATTGTGTTTCGCTGCTAATAAATGAATATCCACATTGTTGAGTAGAGTATATTCATTCATAGTAAACAAGTATTCCATATTGCTATATATGGAGCATTGTCTTTGTTCATTATGACTGGTTAAACCTAATTTTAAGAAGCATTCTGCATGTAGGGTTCTTGCTGCTGCCGCAAAAAGAGCTGGGCAGGATGAAGAAGGTAGCTTGCTGTGTGCCTTATTGTATCGACATTTTTATTCTTTCATAAATGTGATGTTTCAACATTTTAACTTTGCTTGTTTACCTTCTTTTGCGATTTACAGGTTTAAATGGTAAATCTGAGAGTGGACCATCAGATCATACCAAGAAAGAAAGACTGATGCCAGATTTGTGCGTGATATGTCTAGAGCAGGATTACAATTCAGTGTTTGTCCCGTAAGTTCCACAATGAAATTTTTGTTTTTCATCTCATGGTACGACTCCATACTTGATTAAACTTCATGAATATTTTTTGAAAGATATGCATCATTTCATATATGTGTGTGTGTGTGTGTGTAAAGATGTAACTCATTGGTGCAGTGTCCGAAGATTATTTCTGTTGTTTTTATATGCATCCTAAAGAGTGGGCAACTTTTTAGCACCAATTAGAAAATATCTTGTTTGTTATACGTCATGTTTAAAGATAAATAAGTTTTGGGAAATAGTCAGGTCCATCACGGCTCTGTTCTTTGCTAACATATAATTTTGCATGCAATTATATGTGGTGGGAAATTGCAGTTGATGCGATCAATTTTTTCTCAACAATGTTTAAAAAGTTGCCAAAGGAACTAAGAACATCCATAATTACAGTAGTTCGGTACAAATGATGAACACGATCAACCTGGATCTCTAAGTCTGTCGCTACTATAGAGAAATTGTTTACCTTGATTGCATACGCACTCCAATTGACGAATCGAAACTAAATTAATTGGCAATCTGTCTGACGTTCAGGTGTGGTCATATGTGCTGTTGTATGGCATGCTCTTCGCATTTGACAAACTGCCCACTCTGTCGAAGACGAATTGATCAGGTAGTTAAAACTTTCCGGCATTGAATGGAAGTTGAGGTTGCTCACCTACATGGAAGACGGAATGACCGGAAAGATGTTCGATTCAGCTCTAAGTTTAAAATGGTGAGCTGTCTTCATCATTTCCGTGGAACTTTCTTCATTTATACACGGATTTATAGAAATTTCATTACCCATGGATTTGCTCAAGAAATTTCCTGATTTGTCCAATTACTTTTTGTTGCGTACTTCCTGAGATTTTCTTCTGACATTTGTAAATAATATTTTCATATGCTGTGAATTACAACAAATCTATATTGAGATGTTATGTCTTCTTTCTTTGGGATCATAGTTTCTTTGGTGCATAATGCTTTAGTGCATTAGGGAAAGAGCCGAGGTGATTCGAAAAATTTCAGTTCTATAACTCTTTTAGCTAATCTGCTTGATCTTACACTTCAACGGCTCTGTTGTTCTTTGCTTTTAGGGATGGAGAACTTTTAGTTTAGGAGGTTCTGATATGATCTTTTCATCCATATTTAAATTGAAGTGCATGTTAGCTACGCAGATACTGGACATGATTGAATTGTACAATAGACAAAATTTTAACCTATTTTTTATTCTTAATGTCATCCGATATTGTATAGTTCATCTTCCAAACATGTCATAAGTGGCAGATGATGCATAATTTAGTCAAGTTTCAATTGACGGTGGATTGGAGTTCCAATTAGTTCAAATTTGAAATCTCATATGAGCATGGTACAAGTTTGGATTGATCATCTCAAGCTCAGTCTACTAAAAACATGTAAGATAAGGTTGATGAGTAAACTTGGCCACTGAAGACGCGGGGACGTGGTGGTTGATTCGACCCTAATGACCAAGTATTGACTTGTATTGTTATGTGCAAATTTTTACGGTCCGTTTGATTGCAAGGATGAAAAATGAGTGGAAAGAAAATGAATTCTAGATAAGTAATTGTCTAGAATTTGTTTTTCAGGGAATTGTTAATTAAGTGTGTTTGATTGATATAATTTTTTATTCGAATTTTTTTTAAATATTTTTGTGTTCGTTTGGTTTGACGTGAAAATTGTCTATTAAAGTGATAATTTTTTTCATAATTGGTTATAAAATTTGTTTCCATTATCAAAAAGTAAAAAAAAAACGAAATTTTTTTTTTCTAAAAATTCATATTTTTTCATCAAATTTTAGTGTTCGTTTTACATGAAAATTGTCCATTAAAGTGAATTTTTTCTTTTTTTTATTTTTTTACAAAAATTTAAAAAAATTTAAAAAGATAAAAAAAAGTAAGCTGGAAAATCATTTCCCCACCAAATTTGTGGGAAATGAATTTCCTCAAATGGTCAATTGGCAGTGTGTGAGCCTCCATCAAGAAAACTAATTCCCTAGAAAAATTGGTCTGATAGGCAAAAGCGTGGAAAAGAAATTGACTATTTCCAACTTCCCTAGAAAATATAGCCTATCAAACAGCTAGATAAGGTTTATAGATTTCAGGTATAAACTACACTCCTTTACGTGTTTAACACACTTCTATAAAAAGTTAAAGGTTCTTATAGGAGACATCGTAGTGCCACATCATCCATAACTATATTAATCTATTTTCATTCAGGACAGTCCAATAAAATCAACACTTCCAAGTCATGTTTCACTTTCATTTCAAGATAAGTAAAAGAAAGAGAGAAGAATCTGGTGCCATTATGTTTACTCCTTTTGAACTCCAATGAGTATTTCTTTTTTCCATCCCACAGCTGAAATTTGATTGGAATTAAGACTATTGATGCACTCTGGAACCAGATACCAACTGATTTAGGACTTTGATGCACTCTGGAATCATATACCTTCTCTGAACATCAGGCTTCTAGTTCCTATTGCTGTAATGCAACGAAATGTAGGTATCGTCTTTGTTTTGGATAAATTTTGAAGGGTAATTATCACATAACGTCCTTACCTTTCATTATTATTGTGGAAAACGTCATTACTTTTTATTTTTTGACATTTTCACCTTTATTTTCACCTTTCATTGTACAGAAGGTCATTTTCTTTCATTTTCTCAATTAAATAATATGAAATGATGAATATACCCTTCTATTTAAATGAAAGAAAAAGAAACAATTAATTACAATTATAATCCCAATTTTTTAAAAAAAAGTACAAATGAGTCCCAAATAAATTTAAAAGTGGCTATGTAAATCTTTTTCGACTCTGTTCGGTCTATTGCTAGATCTTACTGGAAGATGTGCTGCCTGCTTGAGCTTTATTGATATTATCTTTTCTTGAACAAGGGATAGAAGTTCAATAGGTCCCAAACTTCGAATAACAACAAATTAAGTTTTGTTTCCAATAAACTTAGGGGCTGCTACACGTGCTCGTTTTCACCAATACATTTGGAAACAGAGAAGGCTTTACGAGAGTCGAACCTGATTAGGGGCTGCTACACGTGCTCGTTTTCACCAATAATTCTTGGAAGGCATCCTAAACTCTGATTATAATATACATATTAATCCAGAAAGAATCTCTAGTGCAGTTGGGAATCTTAAGTTGGGTCCCCCTTAAAAAATAAAAAGTTTGTGTTCACAGATGGGGGGGCTTTCACACGAGATAACCGATTAGGCAGCCAAATCTTCACTAATCGTCTCTCTTTAAATGGCCTTGCATTTCCCTTTCTGCTCTCCACAACACTGTTTTCTTAGTAAAGTAAAACTTCTGTAATAGAGAACCAGCAATGGCACAAAACCAAAAGAGCAAAAATTCTGAAGGTGTGTGTGAGAAGATCTTTAATGCAGTTTCTGGCGGAGGAAAAAATCGCCCCATTTCGCATAAAGTGCAGGCCTCAGTGTCTAGAGAAACTGCTGCAAAAATCCGAGTTCAAGCCACTGCCAATCCCGCGAAAGCTAGCTTTCTGAACCAACCAGGCTTCAGAATGATCCCTATTGAATCTGAACCTTCCATTAGGTCATCTCTAATGACTGAGAATGAAAGTATTCAGCCAGCCGTGAAAATTGCAGGGAAAGAAGATGGTACTAAACGCGTTTCTGAGATATCTGAGCAAGAAACAGTGATCAATGGAGAAAGTCATGGCCTAAAGGGTAAAATGGATCCCTACACTCGTGGCCAAGTGGAGAAAGTTGCTTCGATGAAAGATAAACCACGTATTCCAGTGGAGGAAAAACCAAAGTTGGAGAGGACGTCTTCAACGGGGAAGGCGGCGAAGGATAAGGCTATACAAGAAAAAGGCAACAAAGACAAGAAAATCACACCCAGAAGTGTCGAAAGTGCGAACGAAAAATTCTCGGCTTATATTGAACGTGTGAAGATTAAAATGGGGACTGTGTCGAATGTTGATAGTGGCGGGGATGAAAGAACTACTACATGAAAAGATGGCTTCAATGATAAGGGGTTGAAAAGCGTGCAAAGATGAAAATCCGAACCACATAGATAGATTATCAATAAGCATGATTACATAAATATCTATCAATCAATTTGCATACATGAATTAGCTTAAAGTAATTGTCTGAATGTTATATGATTATTATGAAATCCTTGAACTATATGAAGTAATGTCGTTTCCTTTGTGGGTGCATTAATTCAAGCAATATAAATAGCTTCTTCAGTTCTTCAATTTGCTTCTGTCATAAATTTTTGTTCCAAAAAAAGCGCGATTAAAGCTATCTTCAGAAAATTGATGCCAAGTGACTTCCTCTACTACTTGATGATGAATACTCCACATGGTGAAACTCCGAATAATAAGTTTTTTGAATCATCATGTCTAAAAGCTTAAGTTTCAACATGCTACCTCACATTTACGTGCATAAAGAGCCTGTTTGACAATCATTATTGTAGAAAAAAAAAATTTTGAATATTGATTTTTAGAAGAATGTGTGTTTAAAAGGTAGATAAAAGTTTTTGATATACGTATAGAATATTTGATTGTGTGAATGTGTGATTGAAAATGATTATGTAGCAAATCATAGAATAAATTAATGGTTGTCAAACAGGCACAAAGCATGTAAACTTTATAAACGAGGCGATTCAACATCGCATAGGAGCATTGTGAAGCACCTGCTCTGGAAACATGCAAGAGCTTTTGAAAGGGTGAAGCAAAAATGACAATTGGTTTCACTTTAGACCTCAACTGACAGAATATTGATGCTGACGGAAACCTTTGCAGTGATTGTGACAAATGAATTACTATCTTGAGGCTTCTCTCCTATCAAAATACTTACATTCATCTAGTATTTGTTTGTTGATGCCATTTTCTTAGAAGATGCCAAAAGCACTGTGCCCAAAGAAGTCTGGTTAAATTTAGAGTCGATTATACAAATATCTTTTCATTACTACCTTGGCGATAGTCGAATAAAATCAACACGTTTTCGACATAATCCTTTTCATTTGAAGATAGGAAAAAGAAATAGACAAGAATCTGGTGCTAACTAATTCATCCACTCTGCACTTTCCTCAAGTTTTCTACTGTCTACACCTTTTGGACTTGTATAGTAATATGAACTTGACCATACAGTTCCCTTCTTTTTTCTACCCCATTTCCTAAGTATCCACAATATAATTTAAGCACATAATTTCTTCTTGTACAAGAAAATGTGGTTCTGGTTTTCACCAATCAAAAAATGAGATTCCCACAGCTGAAATCTGATTGGGATTATGACTTTTGATGCACTCTGGAACCAGATTCCACCTACATAGATGGATGTTCACATCAGTCGCTGGAATCTTAAACACTTTTGATTTTGGACTTCTGGTGCACTCTGGAATCAGATACCATTGCTGTTATGTAACGAAACATCGGTGCAGTCTGAGAGAACAACAACGACAAATCAAGTCTCGTTCTTGATAAAACATTTTCTCCACTTCATTCACTTTTTTTGTTAAGACTAAACCTAATCCCAAACGTGAGAGCAAACAAAAAGTAGATACGCACGAACAGACGAACATAAGTTTACAGCATTTACCTTCATTATGAGAGTTACGTCCACTCGACCCTACAAATTTTCTGTTGGTTCTGCTGCCTAAGTTATGATTTATTAGTAATTTTGTTTTTTTAGAAAAAGGCAAAGGAAAGATCAACGAGGTTCCAAAGTATGGCTGAAATATATATTTAAATTGGGAAAGAAAGTATATCTAGTGTCATTGGGAATTTTAGGTGAGTATTCCCCAAGAATATCTTGATTAAGCAGCTAAATCTTCACCAATCATTTCTCATTAAAATCCTTTGCAATTCGATTTTTTCTCTTCATCTCACCCATTTCTGATTGCGCTTCTGTAATACATAGCAGCAATGGCACAGAATCAAAAGAACAAAAACTCTAAAGGGGTGTGTGAAAAAATCTACAATGCAGTTTCTGGTGGTCAAAAAATTCGCTTCATTTCGCATCACGCTCAGGGCGCATCGTCTAGCGAAACTGCTCCAAAATCCCGAGTTCAAAACAATGATAATTCCAAAAAAGCTAGCCTTCCGAAGAAGCCGTTTTTTCTGAACCAACCGAGCCACACAATGATTCCTATTGAATTTGAATCTCCCATTAGGCCATCTCCAGTGAGTCCGAAAGAAAATATGCGAACAACTGCGAAAAGTGCTGGAAAAGACGATGATACTAAACGTGTTTCTGAGATTTCTGTACAAGAAATAGTGATAAATAGAGAATGCCGTGGCCTAGAGGGTAAAATGGAAGGCAAAACTCATGGTCAAGTCGAGAAAGTTCCTACAGTGAAAGATAAACCTCCAATTCGTGCTCCAATGGAGGGAAAAACGAAGTTGAAGGAGAAGATGACTTCAATAGTGAGGACTAAGTCCACGAAGGATAAGGCAATACAAGAAAAAGGCGATGAAGATGAGAAGATCAAATCCAAAAAGACGAATGATAAGTTCTCAGATTATATCAATCGTGTGAAAAATAAAATGAGGACCGTGTCAACTCAAGTTGGTGGTGGTAGTGGTGGAGGTGATGGCGGTGCTCGGGGTTGGAAGAACTGTTACAAGAAGAGATAGCTTCAAAGATAAGGCCTTGAGTTTTATAAATCGCGCAAAGATGAAGATCCGAAGAACGACGAATTTTGATGGAAAGAGCACCTCATTTAAGTAAAGATTGCAAAAGTATTTATGAATAAGCATGATTATATGTATATCTATTGATCAGCATGCATGCAATAGCTGAAAGTATTGAGTGTTAAGAACATTTTACACAAGTCCAAGTTGTGATTGTACTGTAATCTTTAAACTATGTAATTGTTTGATTATTATATGATTATTTTATGAATTCCTTAAATTCGATATGTACTGTTGTTCCCTTTTTGAGTTCCAGAAAATATTTGCGATGAATGTGAAAAGATTGACAAATCAATCACCATCTCTAGGCTTCTCTCCTGTAAAAATACTACTACTGTTTTTCTTACTATTCTTATTTATAAACAATTTTTGAATTTGCCAAACGGAAGCCAAGATTCAATTTTTGTTGGTTGACGACAACTAAAGCATTGCATCCAAAAAGTCCGATAAACATTAAAATAAAATTATTTTTTTCTCAAACTCATTTGTAGTCACGCATTCTCAAAATAAAATATTCTGCACGTAGACCTAAAAAAATTTCCTACTTTTTAACCGTACATTCTTCAAAAATAACACTATTCCAAAATTTATTTTTCCCATTTTAATGGTTATCAAACACGGGCTAAATCTCATTCTCTTTGACGTTTTGTCTTATCCATGGCAATGTTGGCGATTGGCAGTGAAATACAAGGTTAAAATTTACTTGATCTTTAGTCGAACAAAGAATCTTGGAGATTAAAATACGACATACGAGCTTAGCAAGCTAAAGCAAATTGTTCGGCTCTATTCCCTTGAAAGTCTACGACTTTCGTTGATTTTGTAAGTCTATATAGGCAGGTAAAAGTTCATTAAATTCGACAAAATCATTCACTGAGAATTTTTTAAAAAAATCCAAATTGAATACACTTAGAAATTACTCAACATCCCGTTCTTAGGCAAATCCAGAAATGAAGGTTGTCTAATAATTTGTGGACTTTGGCTCATCATGGGATTGCTTAGTGGGATTCGGCCAGATATGAGGAAACCTAATATTTTAATTTGGGCTTCATGGGTTGGAGTTCGAGATGATATCAGAAAGGACAATTGACAAACTTGACACTAAAATAGTCAGGTAGTAATTTTTACCACTCTCCTTTTTAATATATATTTAATATTTATTAATTAAATTCAATGCCACTTTTTAAAGTATATTTAATATTTAAGGAAAAATACAAAAAATTATAGAAAATAAAGATGTTTTCTCGATTGCTGAAGTAGCACAAAAAACTAAAATATAAAAATAATCGATCAATTAGACTAATCTAAGTAAAAAAATGTTGTAAAATCAATCTTCTGAAAAAATGGTAGTTCACACGAGGCATAAAACCTCATGTTGACATACTCAACCCATGACAAGAGCTATTCGAGTCACATTATTAACCATATAGTCAATTTGTTACAATAAATAAGCTTGTATAGGCTCATATAAGCATTGACTTTTCATCGAATAAATTTTATCAATTCATTTATTTAGTTTGAAATTTTGGATCGACTTGACACGATCGCGATCACGTATATTTTACATATGCTTCGAAACACGATTGTTTCCCAACTGACCTTTTTAAAATTCTTTATAATATGCCAAAGAATTAAGAACAAATAAAAGGTAAAAAAAAAAGTGACTATATCAACCTAAATAAAAATTGTAATTTTTGGATCGTGCTTGCAATATCATGCAAGAAGAGTTGACTTGCACAACCACAAAGGCTGACATAAAATAACAAAAGAATGTTTCAACTCTTTTGGGTTCTTGAAGAGCAATGCAAGGTACAAATATATACAGTAAAATGATAAAACTTTAATTTCTTTGTAACATTAATAATGTCGAGCCCTGTCAGAGGCGAGCTGCAAGGGGGACACAGTGGCGACCGATCATACAACATTTTGGATTATTTTTGGTGTACATAATGGACACCCGGCCCAACGGCCCCCTATTGGAGGGGGCACGTGTGCCAATAGGGTGCCGTCGGATGTCCATTATGGACACTCCTATGTACTTGGTTATATACACCAAGAATAATTCTAACATTTTTAGTTTCTTTTAAATTAATGTTGAAATTTTGAAGCATATTTTTCGAAATGACTAAAGAGAGAAAAGTTGTCTAGTAAGGTACTCCTAAAGACACATCTAACGTAGGCATGGGCGTGTAGTTGAGCGCATATTATACGTCAACGGGCATGCTTCATGTAATTTGTTGAGGGAATAATTAAAATTATTAATTAATTAATTAATTAAGTAAAAGTCAATTGTTCTATGACATTTTCAGCTGTATAATACCAAGATATTTAAAATTAAGTGTCCTTTCTGCATCTGATTAGATACTAATTTATGAGAATTAAAAAAAAAAATAAAAATTGAGTAACCTCATACAAATGATTGATACATGTATTGGAGTGTTGTCTTTTTGGCAACAATAATTTGTTTAATGTTAGATAATTCATAAATAAACTCAAAGTTATGCTTCACACCACCCACCACCCACAACTTTTTGTTTGACATATAAATAATTGACCAAAAAAATTTGTAAATAAAAAATAAAGAATTTCTCAAATGGTCAATTATACACAAATCTTTTTATATGATCGTCAAAGCGTATAAAGGGGCAATTAAAGCTTTGGAAAATTGGTGTTAAAACTTTGAAAAACAACTCACGAATTTCATTTATATAACTGCTACTCAATATTTAAGAAAGCGATTCTGACTTCTCTAGAGTTTTTGGTATAGCACAATTGAGATGACGTTGGGGTCTCTCTCTCTCGTGGGACTGAAGCAAATTTTTTTTGAGAATTCAAGGACAGCGAAACGAGTCATTTATCACTACTATATGTGTCATGTAAAAGTGCAGTGATATATGCAATTGAAAAAATATACATGAATAAACATAGATATGGGAATAAAATCATAGACTCGACTTTAAATTTTGTATTGAAAATAAAACTTAATAGCTTGTATTATTTTTATGATGGGTTGGGCCTTTGGAATTTTGTCTAGAAGGTTTATTTCCTCTTTTACATTGTCTTAAGAGGTATGACAATGACTGCAAGCAAGCAGAGACTCGTGCACTTCATCGTCATACATAAAAGTTGTTCAAAGATAATAAAAAGACAACATTTTAGGCCAAAAGCCCATGACTCCCCCACCTAAGCTTTTAGTATGCAATTATTTAATGAAATAAATGCCCGTTTCTTGATGTTCAAAAATGGTTACATCACCATATGTATGGATGGAGACCAATTCCAACTAGAATTATTTTACACCCAAGAAAGTAGTGCACAAGTTGGATTGGAAACCTATAATTTGAGGTTATAAAACTATTTATGTGTTCGAAAGTCGAACATAAATTAATGCCCCAACTTACACGAAATTAAGACAAACTCAGAAGTAAAGAGAGGGTATTAGAACTTAGGTTGCAAGAGCGTACACAATAACATTTATATCAGAATTTGGGTATAAAAACATCTTAAAAAGACGAGTGATTATTGTAGGTTAATATTTGTTTTCATCGTGTAGGAATATGAATACTGAAGGTACATTTTAGTACGTTGGACTGAAAAATCAAAATAAATTGAGCGTAAATACTTAGAGGTTAATGTTTTTTAATTATATCCAATAAGACTTTAATTAGGATAGTCTCATTTAAAATATACTTACCGCATTACAAAAACAATAAAAATTACTAGTAAATATATTCTCAACAAAGTATTGACAACAATAATTAGTCACAAAAGAAATTACTATTCAACATAAATTCTTAGTAATCTTTATTAGTTTTTCGCTCTTTCTTTGACCATTAAAGTTGTAAAACGTTTCAAGTATTGAATTATTAGTAATTAAATGCATTAGGTGAGGTGGGCTAAAAATATATGAGACAATTTGACTAGTATTCATTACGAGAACCTTTCTCTAAAATGAAAGCGCTTAGGATAGTTCTCTCGCGCACCAAGTTGTCGTACAATAAATTATAAGTTTAAATGGAAGTCCAAAAAAATTGAAATATCTTTGTCCATGTGAGAAATCTTCTTTCCTTTCAAGAGTACCTTCTAGCACAATTCTACTACAAACCCATCTAGTGGTGGTCATGTAACCACTTGGTGTCTCGACATATCAATGCTTTTATCTAAAGAACAATGGCATCAATAAATTTGGATGGTCCCCAATGCTTCTCCATGAATTCTTTAAACGATTCTTTAATATCAACCGTCCAAAACACTCCTAAAAGCTAACATGTAAAGTTAATGAGAGGGAAAAGGTGGATGATGGAAGAATCAGATCAAAATCAAAGTGTTATTGAGTAAACAACACAATGAATAAATCAAACATATTATAGTTCAACTCTTGGTGGCTTGCTATGAGCAATTTCTCTACTCAAAAGGACTAAAAACAAAAATGTTCTATTACAAGTACAACGTGCATTGTATTTAAAAATCGTGACATCTTTTTAAAATCGAGGCCCAGTTCGATATGCGCCTTTTGGTAAAAGTCTTGACGATCATGTTTAGCGTCAATACTGTAAATTCAAAGGTGCTCAATAAATTCACTCATACTTTGAGGATTTCTCTCTAATTACGAGTATTTAGAAATTACAATTACACGTTACCAAATAATAAGTTGATATTATTTATGTACATTATTTTGTTATCTATAATAGATGATGTTAATTTTAATATGCAAATCTACGCGTATGAGTGATGCTAACTTTAGAGAAGGGGCTCTCATGTGCACCCTTGACTTTTGGCTAAAAAGGGAAATGGGAATCACGCCCTGGGTGGCGGATCCCACAGGCCACAATATTTTGGTCACCTTGGCTTGTTCCCCAAAATAGCCACAATAAGCCGTTGGCTTCCAATTCCGGCTCAAGCGGTCAATCTTAGAACTGTTGAATATGGAAATAAAAATTCTTATTTAGCAGGCTATACTTGAAAGAATCGCACATAAGCTTTTAAAACCCATGTTTAGTAGAAATTAAAATTTTAGAAATTAAAATTAAAATTTTAATTTAATTAAAAGTCAATAATTAATTTTACTCATATATTGCTTGGGAATCACTTATTTCATCAATTTTATTGAAAATATCAAAAATTTGATTTTAATTCCTATCAGACAGGAGGCTAAATGTTTGTACTTTCTAGAGAGATGTGACTAGTCAATTTATGAATTATTTTGGTGACAAATGATAAATACGAGGCAACTAAGACCTTCCATGAGAAATCTGTTGAGATCTCCAAGTTCTGTGCAGTTCGACTGTCAGCAAGTCTCGACTCCACTTTTCGTCCATGTGTAGTCGTGTATGTTAATGCACACTTTGGACATTGACGGTTAGATTCATGTTATGATAGCTCTGATAGGCATTTCGATGCTTAAGTCAAATGATTGAAAAATATAGGGTGTTGAAGAGATGCAAGGAACACAATAATGAACTGGAGTCGGATTGTAAGTTGAAGATTCAATTTCACATTACCTTTAGAAAGTCACACTACACTACATTGAGTACTTTTACCAATAGAAGAAAGCTGAGATTCTAAATGTTTGTCATGTGATATCGTTTAACGACTCACTTGTCAAATCGTTACGTAGATAAATAATCGTCATAATTAACTTTATAAGCATGCACAATACATGATATTAGTTCATCAACGAAATTTACCAACAAGCAAAAATGGTTAAATGAAGCAAAAGTTAAAAAATTATACTGCTTGAACAGGGCCACGTGTGGCCCTGTTCGAGAAGCAAGGTCCAAAGTTGAATAAAATTGTGTCCACGTTAATAGGGGTGGCCATGGACCCACGTCAAAATTTCTAGTTCTGCCCTTAATAATTTTGTTCTTGGCCCCTCTAAATTTTGGCCACGTTATTTCATGTTTCCTCCCCGTGCAAACCTTCTTGTCCTACCTTGACTGAACCGCCGCCACATCATTATCATATTCGAAAATTCAAACATTGTTACCTAGTTTAGTCAAATTAATTGAGCTGATATTCTTTTTAATCCTGAAATATAAAGTAACATTATTTTAGCCAAATATAGGTCTAAATTTCAAAATCACCTTTTTTTTTCCCTCTTCAAATTTGTTTGTCCAACAATACTAAAAGGAACTTTTGTTTTCAAATAGAAAAGCAACTTCTAGTTCAAAAATATATGTGAATTTACTTTTCAAAGAGATTTTTTTTTTAAAACTTATTTTTAGGCTTGGTCATGCTCTTAACGTGCCATTTACTTAATGTTGAGGAAACACATTTCACTATATAAATATTCTTGTGAGACATTTCTTATTAAATTATTCAATTAAATAAATACTAGTGAAATTTGATCGAAAATGTTTCATGCACCTTTTTTAATAATATTATAAAATTAAGTAATCTATAAACGTATCAAATATTTTATAGTGATAGTACTATCTAATTTTATCTAGCATCTGTTTGGTTTAACTAAAAAATGGATTTTTAGTCATTTTTGAAAGGTAGATAAAATGTGATTGAAAATGGAATTGAAAAAAAAAAAACATAATGGTCAAGTGGCGGCCCCCTATTGGATGGGTGTCGGGTGGGCCCGATTCAATCAGGATTCATCGATGGAATCGACTGATCATATCAAAGTTAGATATCTATATTTAATACTCATTACCAAACACACCATTTAAATGAGATATATCGAAGTTTTTTTCCCATCAACTACCGTACTTTGCTTAAAAGAATAAAAATCGAATTTGTTTTTACTTTAGTTAAACTGTAAGGAATAAGACAGCGCGGCTCTTTTAAGATTTTAGAGCCTTTTGATTATAGTACAACTCAAAAGGTATTAAGGTACTGAAATGGAAGCCAAGCCGAGTCACAGGTTTCAGCATTAGCGGCCGGCTCGTATTACAATTTACAAGAAGTTGGTGGAACTGTTATCCTACGCCA
Organism: Fraxinus quadrangulata; assembly: GCA_903798255.1. Classification (NCBI taxonomy): domain Eukaryota; kingdom Viridiplantae; phylum Streptophyta; class Magnoliopsida; order Lamiales; family Oleaceae; genus Fraxinus; species Fraxinus quadrangulata. The sequence goes on from CAIGRB010023984.1 coordinate 40,331, forward strand.
CGGTGGGTGGCAAAAGAGAATATTGCGCCATGTGCGTAATGCGCTCCTTGGATGGTCGGAATCACTCCAAATGAAGCTTACTACCCTACGCACTCGTTCTCCTGGGACCCAACTGCCCTTCCCGTTTTCGTTGTTCATTGGCCAGCTTCAACGTGGGTCCCTTTTTCCTACATACGAGGCACGAGTCATACAGTGATACATATGAAGATGTCTGATATGATAAAACAATTCCAAATGTAATTTGGATCCAAAGCAAATCCTTATATAAATATTGGTTGATTTGCTATTGTTGGACATTTTAAGAGAATCATATTTTATTATGTCGAAAAAAGAATTATTTCTTCAACACTTTCTCAAATAATTTATCGTCCGTTTATTCGAATATTAAACGATGACCTTATATCAATTTCTTAAATAACTTGATTTTCTATGAAACATTTTAAACTTATTTAGAGTATTCTTGTTAGTGTTATGCGAGTCGATTGAAACTAATCTGAAATTGTATCTAATTACTTCTAAAAGTTTGAATATTTAATCACCACTAAAATAACCACCAACTCGATATGTTTGCAAGGAATTTTTTTTGTATGAACTTGAACAAGTTTTACCCCTTCCTTATTTAAAAAAGAAGATTATCTTTTTATTCATTTGTTTTATTTTTCAACATCTCTTCAACTTTTGACTAAAGATTTTTTGGGTCAAAACCTACGCGGAGCTTAAAACATTCGTTATGTGATATCATATGGTTCTCCTTTTTTGAGAATCGAATTTAATTTATTCTCTTCAATGATTTTTGAATTTGTTAACGGTTTCATTATTTAAACACTTTCGCATTCTTCATCTCAATTCTAGAATAAAGCATTCTTAATTTAGGTGTTGACAAAATAAATCGGGCCTCCTAGTTTATCATGATACACTTTATTTTACATTTGCACATATAATAAATAAATAAATAAATAAATGCCACTTAATTATCTAAAGATGTATGTGTTATAAAGTAGCCTTTAGTCTCTTAGCTGGTAATACATTAGTTTTTGGTAGAAAATAACACTCTTTAACTTATTCTTGCACATCTCTTTTAGTTTTATGCTAAAGTTGCCTTTATTCTCTTAGCTTTACATGGTAGTCAAGGTAAAAAAATATTCCATTTGAAGATATCCCAAATTTCGCTTTTGTACTTTCGAATTTTTTTCCTTTTCTTTTTTCAAAGGATAGGGGATTGATTTATCGACTTCGATTTTTGTTAATGATGCGGGAATTTCTAATATTTCCAAGTATATAATTTATGTAAAGTCATTTTTAAAAGATTCATTCATTAAATAAGCTTAAGAGCTAAAACTGACGAGGTCATTGAAAATTATAATTTCTAGTTAAGGTCGACCTTGACATTTCACATGATCTAGTAATCCTACGTGTCACAAGTTTTGGTAAAGAGTGAACCCTACCGACTTATTGTTCAATGAATTAAAATGATTGGACAATGAATAAGCGAAGTTTATTGCCACGTAGATTTTTGCTAAGCATCGTCTATTAGCTAATTACCACATAAATTGGTGCTAAGTACCAGCAGTGATATTTTAATTTCTTTGTTAATTTTGTTCAACACTATTTAATTTATTGTACAATAAATCAGTAATATTTTATTACCACCTAGACTAATAATTACATTTTATTTTATTTTCTAATTATGTTTGATACTATTTAATACAATAATTATTACCTGTTAAAAGACACTTATTTTCCATTTGTCAAATCTTCTAGGTGTACCTTTTCTTCTCAACTTTTTAACCATTTCCGAATATTTTGATTAAAAAAACCAACGCGCGCCACCAAATCCTCAAACAAATAAATTCGAAAAAATTGCACAACTTGTATCTAACCTATTTCTCTAATAATAAGTTAGTCCTTCACACCTAAAACATAGAAAGTTTGCCAAAGCTTTTCATTATAGATAAACTATTAGTCGACATATACAAATGTCCAAGTATATGTTAAATCGTCAAATAGTGCTTTTATGTTTTGCTTTACAACTTGACTTGCTGCTTATAAATAACATTTAATAAATTGATCAGATGAATTGACTCGAAAAAGGTAAAGAGTCACGTGTAAAAATAATAAAAGCAATATTAAAAAATAATTTATTTGAACTAGCCCATTGTTAGCCCAAATTGATTGATTCTTATCTTATTTACTATCAAATTTTAAATTATTAATTTTGACTTATAAATAAATTAAAAATTTGAACTGCATTACCATTTTTTTCAAATTTAACTAGTTGATTCTTTTTAAAAGTGTGACATGTTTCAATGAAGGCCGTGTTTAAAGTATTAAATTTTTTGATGGTTTCATCGGATGGAAAATTTTATAAATTATCAAAATTTATTTCATTCATGTATTCCACTTGATTCATAAGTACTATTCACTTATACTCTTCTCGTTTTTATCTATTCACAAAATAAAATATATGAATTATTTCCAAACGGATACGAATATGCAATTATAATGAAAACAATTTGCTAATGCGCAATAAATTGAGGACTAATGGTGCAATTATTCTCTAAATAATTCTGATTAATAAAATTTATTTCCACGTCATCAATATTTATTGACACGTGTCACGTGTTCCCCACAAGTATGGACCTCCGACAATTCCTTCCTCTAAATCATATAAGACCACACCACCTAAACCTCCACGAAACCCAATCCTCGCTTTCGTAAAAAAAAAAAAACATTTTCTTTTCTTTTTTTTTTTCGCTCTTTAAACATTTTTATTTTTAGAAAATTTTCTATAAAATCCCGTAAAGTTTACTAAAAAATAGGCTTAAACATAACGAACTATACGATATTGACACACCAATTCAGCATTCAAAAGGAGAAGGCTTTTTTGTTATTCACTGAAGATTTCACTTGAAGATGCCGCCGGCGGCCAGTGTAGCAGCGCATGGAGATAGGGTACCTGTAAAGGTTGTGCCAGCGGTGGTGCAGCAGCCTCAGCCGGTGATGACGACGGCGTCGGAGGCTTTCGCAAAGGACGCTATAATTGCGTGGTTCCGAGGGGAGTTTGCTGCGGCCAACGCCATCATTGATGCGCTCTGTAAACACCTGAGGCAACTCGAAGGTGGTGTTCCGGCGGAGTATGAATCAGTGTTCAGTGCTATTCATCGTAGGAGGCTGAACTGGATCCCGATCCTCCAGATGCAGCAATACTATTCGATTGCTGATGTCACACTGGAGCTTCAAAAGGTTGAAGCCAAAAAGTGTGAAGAAAGTCAGGTGGATGAAACGAAAATCGAGGAGAAAGAGAAAACTCTAGAAAGCTCGGTCGAGGAGGGTAATGAAAATGGTGGAGTAGAGCCCATGGATGAAGATTTTACTAGGGATGATTCACCTGAAAGTGAGATTACTGATACAGGTAAGTAACATGATCCCAATCTTTATCAACATTTATTTCTGCAAAAAAATTGTGAAAATCCACCGATTTTGATACAAAATCTCTATATTTGCTTATGAATCAAAATTTTGTGGTTTATGTTCTTTTTGTAATTCATTTCTTCCATTTTTCTGAACTTTCGTGTCTTTAAGCATCTTATAGAATTTGTTTTACTGTTAAAACTAAAGTTCAAATCTTGAATCATGGATCAAACCCCGTAAATTGGAATTATTGAATTTGATTCAATTCTTCGACACATCCTCTGTTCTTGGTTTCCTCACTCTCTACTTGCAAAAGAAAATAAAATCTACAAAAATAGGAATTGTTAAATTCTGAATTGGGTTGATATTTTCCAAGATTGAGAAAATCGAAATGGGGAAGTGTGTTAAAGGCCTGCTCTGTGATCGTCTTATTCGGAGCCCCACCCACCCGATTCACAGGTAGTTTCGGGAAAAGCAAATACCATTATTAATTCATGATAGAGATGAGCTGAATCGGGGAGGTCCACCTGGAGAAGCGAGAGGTATCACTGAGATCATTAAATTAAAATTTGTTTGACTATTTAATGGGCGGCTTTAATCGTTTTAAGGGACGTCATGGCTGCGTCTGGTTGGATTTCTTTAGCCGGGTAGGCCCGAATGGGACCTTGAAAATTCTGAACCTTTTTTGGGATTTTCGGTTTGTTCTAGTAA
>CAIGRB010023984.1:45671-69438 GCA_903798255.1 Fraxinus quadrangulata
GTGGGGTGGGGGTGGGGTGGGGTGGGGGACCTTACTCCTTAGAGCAGCGGCTAGCCGGAATATTCTTTTGATTTGTGCCAACTGCCAAGAAAGGGTTAATTCTGTTCGCAATAATGCTACAATTTGGTCCCTAAACTTTTTCGTGATCGAGACAGCAATGGTGGTAGGGAGTGGGCCGGTTGACGACTAAAGTAAAACCATGCAACAAGTTTGGTGATTAACATTGTTTTTAACCCTTCGTTTTAATAATGTTAAAAGAAAAATTAACCAAAAAGTCGTTTTATTAAATTGGATCGCGAGCTTCGTTGTTATGGCAAATTACGAACTATTGAAAGAATTGATAACGGCATATTTGATATGATGCAAGTGCACGCTAGAAATAGTCCAATCTAGGGAACAAAATATTAATCCTTAAAGTTTATACCACTTTTGTGTACCACTAGTGCTTTTTTTTTTTTGGGTGCTTAGGTTGTGCTTTCCTATTTTTGTCTTGGTACGATAGTGGATTCAGTACAGCAAATTAGTACTTTCCTATTGTATAAATTTTTAAAATAGAAGTCGTACATATTTATTTGGTTCACAATGGTAAATAACATTGAATGGTACAATATATGAGATATTAATTTATCTTTAGACAAGATAATATTGAAGGATAGTTGGGTGGCAAGTCCGAGGTTCGGTGTTTGCACAGCCGTCGTTTGTCCCAAGGGAAAGAAATGGTCCTTTAGTGTAACAGCTTTGGGCTGACCTTCATAATTGAAAAATAATTGTCCGATCAAATTATGACCTCATAATTTATAATCTTGAGATTAATTCAATAATATTAAAGTACCTGAGAGATTCAAAGATTGAAGAATCCCTGCTGGCAACTCTACCTCGTGTCACAAATTGCGAGAATATGTTTAGTATGCAGTATCGAAGCAGCATAAAGTTTTTGCTCAGTTGTAGTCAACAGTTTATATTTTCTCCCCTGTTACCTTCCAAAAATGTACTTTGTAATTTTATGCATATATATATATTACTGTTTTTTTATTATAGCGAAGATACAAAATCCATTCCTTCCCTTCTGTTCTGCAATATAGGATCTCAAGAAGTGCAGCCGTTGCTTGAACATGTCGATATATGTTCTAACCATGAAGGATGTGAGGCGCGTCGTGAGCAGATCAAGTTGACAAAAGGGTTCTTAGCAAAGGAACCGGTGAAAGGCCATATGGTGAGTTTCAATTGCTTACAGAACCTTTAAACTTAGTGAAGCATGTTTTCAGTCGACATAATATGTTATAATATAACTGCAAGTGTGCTCATCAACTGATATTACAACTGGCAGGTTAATGTTGTTAGAGGTCTTAAGTTGTATGAAGACATATTCACTGATGTCGAACTCTCTAAATTGAATGACTTTGTGAATGAGCTCCGAGTTGCTGGCCAGAACGGTGAACTCTCAGGTGGATCCTGTGATTCGTGATGCTTTTATAGTTAAACTAGTTGTTTCCTTTTGGGCCAGAAGTTTTGAGATTGTAAAGGGCATCTTCTATAGTAATGATTGAAGCAGGTTTGAGCATTTTTTTTACAGTTAAGTTTAAATATTGCTACCTTCTGTTGATTATGCTAGGCCTCCACTGTAACTTAGTTGCCAACACATGAGAAGTTGAAAAGTTTAAGGTTGTCTGATTTCTTCCAATGCATCTATTTAACTTGCCGGGTCGTCTATTTAATTCTTGATATGCAGTAGTTTATGTGGTGAAAGTGATATTTCGATGACTCCATTTAGCGTTGATTAAATACTGTATACTTGTATCAGGCGAGACATTTATACTATACAACCAGCAAGTGAAAGGAAAGAAGAGAGAGTTAATTCAGCTTGGAGTTCCCATTTTCGGACAGATAAAAGACGATGCAACGAGTAAATTGCAGAAGAGTACGGAAGAGTCGTATTTCGATACATATGATCTATATTTGGTCAATTTTTTTTTCTTTAATTTTTTTAATAATAATGTACGTATTTACAGGCTATATCGAGCCAATTCCAGCACTTCTACAAGGTGTCATTAACCACTTGATCCAGTGGCATTTGATTCCAGAAAATCGAAAACCAAATAGTTGCATCATTAACTTCTTCGATGAGGTATAAATCTTTCTTCTTTTCACTTAACAGTGAAATTTAATAGTGTAATTGAATCGGTTTTCTGGTTGTATAGGGGGAATACTCTCAACCTTTTCTGAAACCACCTCATTTGGACCAACCAGTTTCGACCCTCCTCCTCTCTGAGTCAGCAATGGCATTCGGTCGAACCCTCGTCTGTGATAGTGAAGGGAATTATAAAGGGCCACTCACGCTTTCTCTCAAGGAAGGGTATGTCACAATTTATACATATAGCCCATGTTTGATACGTGTCCATTATCCTGTCCCATTCAGCGTACTAAACATATATGTCATCAATTTGATTCAAAATTAATTTTGACAGGTCACTTTTAGTCATGAGGGGAAATAGTTCCGATACAGCAAGACATGTTATGTGCTCCTCGTCGAACAAGAGGGTGACCGTGACATTCTTTAGAGTCCGGGTGGAGACACAAAATGCCGAGGCAACCCCTTTAACCGGAGCAATGACCTTATGGCAATCCAGTGTTCAGACTCCATACGCAGTCCCAAATGGAACGATGAGCCCCTACAAGGCAGTGGATACGATCCCCAAATGGGGCGTCCTCCGAGCTCCTGTGGTTATGTTGCCTATGCGTCCAATGGTTTTGAGTCCTCAAAGGATTCCACAAGGTGGGACCGGTGTTTTCTTGCCGTGGACTGTTGGATCAAGGAAACCAGCAAAACATCTTCCACCGCGTGCTCAGAAAGCACGATGTCTTGCTCTACCATCCCCTGTTGAAACTCAGATGACTTCTGATCCAGCCATCAACCGTGATGGGAAATCTCTGTAAGTTAATCTGTTAGCGTTGGCTGTTATACATTTCCTGAGATGCCAATAGCTCCAGAAATAGTTGAGAGCTCGAAAGTCGCACGGATTGTGGATTAGTTGTAACAGAGAGTTGAGTTTGTAGTGTATTGAGTTTCTTGTGGATGCAGTCTTTTTTACATTACCATATATTTGTTACTTTTTTCCCATTTTCTGTTTATCAAGCACAATTAATTAGCTTCAGTTGATTTGGTTGTTTCGTCCATAAAATCTTCTACTTTCTACTGTCAAATCTATAAAATAGAGAATTATTCACTCCAACAAGAGTGCTTTGAATTTATCAGCTGTATCCAACTGATATAATCTAAGACAACGTTGAAGTTGGGAATTTGCCCTCAGACTGAACTTCTAGATAAGAAGTGATGATTCCATTTGTACTCCACATCCCTAAGGTAATTTGGTTTGTGGGTTTATAACCAGTTGGGCACCATCCTCGTACAAGCCAGCTTTGATATGGTTGTTACAGATGGCACCTTTCTGGGATGACACTGTGTGGATAGAGCGCCCTAGGGACGTGTACTTCTAGTGACGACTTGTTCCACGAATCAGATGGAAATACGAGACACCGTGGAAGTCGGGTTTGAAAGGAGGGGTGGAAGACTGGAATGTAATAACTCTTCTCCAACATCGCTAAGCGAAAGATAGGTTTGTGGGTTTATAACAAAATGGACATCATTTCCTTACTATCCGCTTTCAAGGATGATATTGCTACACGAGGCAATTCAACATGATAGCGTTGAATAAAGCACGACCACTGGCTATTCGTGAAAAGTCTATTGCCAGGTCTTCGTCGAAAAAAAAGAATGTGATCCATACCTCGTCTTTAACAATTAAGCTAGATTTAGTTAGTTACTATTTGGGAATGAAGCATGCTTCAAGAAAGGCATATTTATTGTTGGTATCAGGGGGATGTGGATATTTATTCTTGCTAGCTGTTTATACTTTTGACCAGACAAAGGAAAAACCAATGAAACAAGGGCCAAGCTTTGGTTTGAAAAAGAAAGTTATGATACAAGCGAAAGGTCACATCCTGCTTTTTGTTACCTCCACTCCAAAGAATAGAATAGAGTCATGCTGACAAGCTAATCATTTTTGTTGATAAACACACTGAAAGGCTTCAACATTGCCCTGCCTATCAAATTCATTCCGGCAAAAAATGCGGAAAAGGGGTGAGAATTCTCAGCCTATCGGCATTTGCCAAAGGTTCATGAACTTGATTTTCGGTATTTTGAGTCATCCCACTCCTCATCGATCTGTTGAAGTTCCTATAGAAGAAGGTTCATCGAGAAATAATGGAAAAAGTTCCATTAGGCCATCAAGGGCTAATGGATCTTCTGGTGCTTCTGAGATTGTAGTTCAGTTCCGACATATTGGTGCATTAGAAAATTGGAAGACCCCAGTTGATGATTTTGGTTCTTCCATTCACGTCCCAAAGAAAGATGCATCAAGCTTTCCAGACGCAGAGAAATCTGATGTGAAAGCTGGAGAAAATGACCTCCAGCAGCAGGGACGGAGCCAAGAGCGTAATCCAGTGGCCTACGAGCAGAAAAATGGTTCTAGGAACGAAGAGAGTACCAATCTTTTAGCTGAAGGAACAAAGTTGAATAAGCCCAATGAAGAGACAAAACCGAAGCCTCTGAGGAGGCCACGGCCTCTTCTGAGTGCGGACTCAAACATAAATGCAAAGGCTGAATCATTCATAAAAAGTAGGAAGGAAGCCATGGGCAGAGGCTTCGGCTTTGATCCCAAAAAAGACTAATTTTTTTTAAATTTTTTTTATCCTGTTCTGATTCTTGTTTTTGATCCTCTGTCAAGTACCAGAATTGGAGAGATTGGTTTTGATTTCTTATGTGTAATAAGGTTCTATATGAAACTTTTGTTGCTATAACATAGAAAATCCCAAGAAATGATTAATTCTACAGAAGTTTATTATTCACTAGCTCATGCTGATTGTAGTATATTGATACGACTTTTCGCAGTTACATATCTTCTTTTTTACTTGTAAGGGTTGTATCAACTTATTTTAAAGTTTCAATGTAATGAGATATGACAAACTAATCTTCTTTCTACTTGTTCATGAAACGTGCTTTCGTGTTCAAGCACGTGCATAGAATTTGGTAAATCTGTGATGGTTGAGATTTGAATATTTATAAGAGTTTTGTGAGAAAATTATATGGAAGGTAAATAAGATCATTTAACGTGCAATATTTGTGCTTAGTTTGGATGGTGGATTCTATTAGGGTGATTGGTCGTGCAACATTCGTGGCTCTATGTGGTCACGGGTTGTATTAAGGTGAATGGACGTGCAATATTCGTGCTCTATGTTTGAATTAACCGTTTACCATTGTATGAACATTGGACGAGGGGGCATAGAGAAGGAAATGCCAAACATTTCGATCTAATCGGAATGAGCAACAACGAAATGGCAAGGTACCACAAGAAGGTTTGTAGTTTTTGGACCCGTAACTTTTCCCATCCTCGTTTTGTGCTTGTGTTGGGGGATGTATCACTAGAAATCAAACTTAGAACTATTAACAACGAGTTGATTGTTTACATTTATTGGTCACGATTATTACTAAAATGATTATTCTTCTTGTACATAGGAGACATCATAACGACCGGCGCCCCCTCCAATAGGGGGTACCATGTGTTCATTATGGTGCCCCTTATGTACTTGTAGCACAACCCTTACTAAAAAGTAAAGGTTCATTCATTGTTAGTTAGGTAGATAATTACACATTTTCTTAGATGTTAATTATTTCTAATGTTTAAGCATTGGGTATAGTTGTCACATAAAATTGAATACATTGAGCGACATAATATATTAATGTTAAATTTTTCTTTCTTAATACACTATTGCACAGGGTAAGGGCAACTCTCCATGCCAGGCATTATATATATATATATATATAACATTGTTTTAATTTCGTTCCGCCTTTCAAAAATGCCTGCCCATATAAGATTGGAGCAGGTTCAAGGTGAGGACTATGTTCTTCATCTGTTCCTTGTATCCTGAGGACCTCGATTAAATGAAATTTGTCATTCCTATTCACGAGGACAAAAATTACAATTTTATTATTTTCCTTATACAACATAATCTATTTCTATTTTCACTTTTGTAATTATTACTTTACGAATATTTCGATATGATGAATAATGGCATCTAGTTACTAAAATTTATTCATTTTGAAATAAAAAGTTGACTTGAATCACTTTATATTAAATATGGATAGAAATTACGATTTCAATATTTTCTATATATGACATGAATCTACTTCTATTATCACTTTTCGTGAATGAATTTCAACTTTGATAATACTAATATGGGTTTGTATTAGTACCAATTGAAATTATAGCATGAAAGCGAGATGAACGTAGGGGTGATCAATTGAGATAAAACAATTTGCTCGAAGAATGGTAGATCAATAGCACCACAAGTAGAACATCCAAAGGTGACTTAAAGAGGAGTTGGATAAATCCATCTCAACTCGACGAAGTTTAGGTAGGTCACCAGTGCGATTGAGTGTGGGGCTATTAACCCACATCCACATTACCGTGCTAAATAAGGGTGTTATCTCCCATATTTCTAAGACGTCATCGAAGGGAGTTGCGACACCAGCTCACACCCTCAACATTCAAATTGTTACTGAAATGTCCATAAAATGGAACTCCAGGAACAAAGAAAGGAATATAAAACCTTCTTAGAGGGGAATTAACGTTATTTTTCTCGATAGAAACAAATAATTCGAATAGTGAATACTTCCTTTCTCTTCTCTTTAAAGTACTGACTCATTGTAATACCCAGACCAGGAAAGCTTAAAAAAGATTTGATAGGTACTACTTATACCAACAAGGTGCACCTTCTTTTCCGAAAATCCATCGTTAGAAACTCCAAAGTTAAGCGTGTTTGGCTTGGAGCAATTCTATGACGGGTGACCCCCTGTGAAGATTTCTCGGGGAGTGTGCGAGTGAGGACAAAACATGTTGAAAAGATCCATGTTGGTATAGTGGGGACAGTACGTCGTCGATCTAACGATCGGGACAGTATGTTAAGTGGGACCAGGGTCGTTACAAATGATATCAGAGCCCGATTGCTAGTCAAAAATTGGGAACTAAGTGTTATGCGGGACAAAGTGCTACGCCATAGGGCGGGAGCCACCTCTTGAACCCGTAGGAGCCACTTTTAGAATCTCAATGCCTGTCAACGGATTCTCAGATGAATCAAGCGCAACGAGGACGTCGCGAGTCTAACGGGGGGTGATTGTAATACCCAGACCAGGAAAACTTAAAAAAAATTTGATAGGTACTACTCATACCAACAATGTGCACATTCTTTTCCGAAAGTCCATCATTAGAAATTTCACAGTTAAGCGTGCTTGGCTTGGAGCAATTCTATGATGGGTGACTACCTGGGAAGTTTTCTCGAGGAACGTGCGAGTGAGGACAAAGAATGCTAAAAAGACTCATGTTGGTACAGTGGGGACAGTACGTCGTCAATCTAACAGCCGTGACAGCTCGTTAAGTGGGACTCAGGTCGTTACACTCATCCTTATGTTAGAGTTCCTACATGGACAAAGTTCTAAACACTTAGGTTCCTTAGAAGGCAATGTACCATATCAATGATGTCAGTGACGGACCCAACACAAAAGTTCAGCACGGACGAAAAAAAAAATGAGGGTGCTAAACGAAAAAAAATGAGGCTACCCAAGCTTAAAGTAAGGATCTCAAGCTCTAATTGCAAGGGAAAAAATGCTAGACACATCATAGGCACATGGCTTAAAGTTCACTCAGGCATCAATACCCAATCACGATAGGGAAACACTAAACGAATACGCATATCACCACTATGTGTAGAACTAATAAATGATATCTTAAAAAATAATATCCTGGGCATTAGCCAAGTTTTCTCTCCTGCTACGGCTGGTGATAAACTAAATGATAATTAGAAAGAATTATGTTGCCTTTCCAGTGCCTTGCGTGCGTTGCCACAGTGTAAGTGTCACGCCACAGAGTCATCTTATGCCAACTAAATACACTAAAAAAACTACAAAATATGCAAAATATGATCAAATAACTACCTAATATTAAATCAAAATCAAAAGGCACATTTTCAATTTGTCCACAACTAGCACATGATGAATTTCCACATAAAATTAACCCAAATCAACAACCAAACAAACCAAATTCCCAAAAAAAAAAAATGCTTAATTCACGTATGAAAATCATATCATTACTGAAAGTGAGTTAAGATCGGACAACTTACTTCCATTGTAGTGGTCACATCATCCGACCGAAGCTGGTACGAAGCCAAAGTCTGAAGCGGTTGAACTGAACGAAAGGTTTGGAGTCTACAGGGTAATGGCCTAATAGTATTATATAATTTACATTGGGCTATTTAAAAAAGGGCTCAACTCTCTCAGCCCAAAACAAAAGGGCCAAAACTTAGAAAAAAATGGTCGAAACTGAAAATTGTAATCGTCTTCTTCTTCTTCTTCTTCTTCTTCTTCTTCACATCCTTCTCTGAATCTCTGCAACAAGCAATAGTGATCCGACGGTATTGAAGACTCCAGTGAATCCAGCATGGGCAGTCGCGCCCCTTCGCTGGATACTGGGTCCGTCCCTGAATGATGTGCTATCTTATACCAGCATAAGCTATTAAATTCATGACGCCTATCACCGTATTATCTATAGTAACCCCTATCATCATATTATGTATAGTAATCGGAAGATTTGACTCGACCCACTATTTTTCGAATGAAAAGACAATCACTACAAACTCCATCTTAAATCGAGTAAATAACTATCAATAAGCATCAAGATTTTCTTAGCATTTTGGCATCTTATTCTACTAATAAATGGCAGCTGATGCTACCAAAAATCGTACCTATTGATTCGAGTTTGACGATTGAAAACGAGCACGAACAAGATCTTCCGGTACCTGAAAAAAACGTCGAGTTGTGTCATCGTTACCCCTTCAATGCTTAAGTCAGAGAGAGAGAGAGAGAGAATTTGTGAAAAATATATGCTGAAAATTATTTTAAAACGTACCTAAATAATGAATTGGAATGCTGTATTTATAGAGTTAAATAATACATTCTTGCTAGGATTATGTTGGTGAAATCCTTAGGGCTTCTACCATGCTTAGAAGTTTGAACATTACCATTATTGCGTTCGGATAAAGATAAAACTTCAATGGTGAAATCATTTTAGGAAGATGTAGTATATTTATATCAGGGCTTAAACACCTTCGAATTGGATAAGTCTTATCATATATGAGAGTTCTGCTAGATTAGAGTTTGCTAATTTCGAGATTAAGATATGACCTCGAGGAGATCCCACGGGAATGTTGTTCCCAAGGAAATATCTCGACGAGGTCGATGTGACTCGGATGTTCCACGAGCTTAAGTGCCGAGGATGTGAGTGGGAAAATTGGTGGGATGGGCAGCATTGCTCCTCGGGTAAAAGTGGTCGGGGTCATGACCATGTTGGGATCATCAGCAGCAAAATCTGTCTTAATGTGATTGTATTAAGTAGGGCACATAATGCAATCTACCAATTAGGTTTAGAAAATCAAATTAGCAGAGAATATCTTTTCATTTTCTTACCTTAATCTTGGGGTAAAGTTAAACCCACACAGAGCCAAAAACTGGTGGAGAATAAGGGTTAACCTCACGTTTGGTTAGGGAAAACCACACACATATAAGAAATTCCGTACCACACTTAAACAGTGAGCGAGAGAGAACTCGCGTAAGAAAATAGTGTGTGTTTTTTAGACGCAGACAGCGACTGGTGACTCCCCCTTTTCAATTCATAACGCTTTGTGAGTACCCTTTTCATTGATTGATTCATCTCTTGCCATTTCTTGATGTGTTTCTGAATTATTAATTTTCGCTATTTGCATTCCTTCTCTTGGGATTCTACTTTCTTCGTGACTATTTTTTATTTATTTCTTTTTTGTATTATTTTTTGTTGGGTCTTTGTGCTTTGGTGTTTAATTGGTTTTTTTTCTTGGGATTTTATGATGTTATTTTTTTCCCTGTTGGATTTTCTGTATTATTTTTTGCTTGTTTAGCTGAGTAGACTAGTCAAATTTTATCGAGAAAAATAATTTATTCTCTTTTACTGTTATTTTTGACGAAATTGAGTATATGAGATGAGAAACACCAAGAAAGCTGTGAATAAAAAGTTAATTCATCCTTTTATGCTTAATGAAGTGTTACGCTGTGGATATTTATACACAAGAAGTTGAATTCATTTTAGAATTGGAAAAGCATTTTTTTTAACTAGAATATGTTGTCATGATTTCTGAAAATATATTCTCCTTGTTGCTATAACTTGTGGGATTGGCAAGTTTGCTTTTCCAGTTGCTACGAGTTTATAGTCTTGATTGCCAAGATTTGCTTTTTTGATTGCCCTGAGTTGTGGGATCTTCATTGTTATGTTTGTCATAACTTGTTTGATTGCCAAGTTTGCTTTGTTGATTGCTGTGAGCAGGATTCAACTTTGGATTTGCGCAATTTGTGAAATTTTATTCAGACTGCCATGGGTTGTGATGATTCTTTCTATTTGTCTATTGTTATAATCTTCATCATTCATTGTTAGAGAATTAAAGACATTATCAGTTTTTGCTCATATCTTCTGTTATGATGATTCTCTCTATTTCTAATATCTTCTGTTGTTTCCTTTGTGCCCTTTTTGAATTTCGATACTCTCTCTGTGACAACTCCAGTGGTCTACAAGTTCAGCATTGACAATTATAGTTTTTTTGAGTGGTCCGAGTATCACAGAATTTGTGTGCTGTAAACTAATAGAATGGACGACAGTGGTAATGTTCATGGGAATGTTGAAGGATCATCAGATGCTATGGCCACCGAGAAAGGAAGTAGGAACAAGAGGAAATTCTTATCTGATTTGGCAATAGACATTCCAATTGATGTATCAACCCTTTCTCTGACAGAATTCCCAAGATATGAGTTGTTGGAGGAAAAATTTCGGAATGCTTTAAGTGAGTTGGGGTCGCTCGTGTCAAGGTCAGAAAAGATTGTTGAGGAACCGGAAGTGGAAGAATACCAATCCTCTGATTGGGACGATCCCAATACATGTCAGCTGGAGAAACTTTTAACTAATAATTTACTTGCGACTTTCCGCAGTGCAGTGAAGAAGATTGTTGAATGTGGATACAATGAGGAAACTGCTGAGTGGGTTGTTTTAAATTGCGGCATATACCATGGTCGTAAAGATGCAGTGTCAAATGTTGTGGATGGTGCTTTGGCTTTATTGAAGAGGGAAAGGGAGTTCAATATTCCGAGGCTTCCTGTATTTCAGGATTTACCAAGTTTGGCAGAGTACACATTGCTGGAAATGATACATGTTCTTCGGGAGGTTAAGCCATCTTTGACTATTGTTGAAGCAATGTGGTGTCTTTTACTATGTGATTTAAACCTCTTAAATGCATGCGCTGTGGAGCGAGATTCTTTGGGTTGCATTGGTGGAATTTGTGTGCCTATAGTTTCTGGAGTAAACTCTGAATCTACGTTTTTTGAATCTAAACCCGAGGCGTCGGACTCCAGCCATTCAAATACTAACAAACCACATAACCCGAAACAGTCAATCCAAAGTTCTCAACCCAGAAACCTTATTGCGGGAGCTGTTTCTAGGTTACCAAACTCCAAAACTTCCCGGCCTAGTGAAGTGGCTTACCCTAAGAAAGGAAGTTCGTCTTGCCATCAAGATGCGAAGGGAAAGTTTTCAGGCATCACTAGGGAGCATATTCAGACTTCATCCCAAGCAACAGTTTTGGATGAAAAATCAGGGGGTGGTAGAAAAGGACCGTCAGGTAATTCCAAGAGAGACATGCTTCGACAGAAAGCATTTCACTTCGAGAAAAGTTACAAGGGTCGTGTGTCTAAGGGAGCTTTCAAAGCAAAGGTTGCTGCCTGGGGCAATATGGTATTGGACAAGACTTTGAAATCACAATCTGATTCTTCTAGTGTTGTAATGAAGAGTCATCACCCTTCAAGCAATTCAGTTTTAAGTGTACCTTCAAGCATCTCGCCTGTTAAAGATACAAGGATCACGCCTAATAAAGATACTGATGCATTACCTGCAAAGGACTCTAAATCTCCTGCATTGTCAGTCCCTGAATCCAAACTTCCTTCTGACGCCAAAGTTGACGTTTCTGATCCTTCCAGGGCTACTACTGATTACTACGCAGCAATCCCATACGATGAATCTCTCCAGAGTCATGTCCCTCAAGATGACAAAGATGAAACCTTGCTGATACTAGTGCCCCATAAGCAAGTACTTGAGAAAGAGCTCCAAGGCTGGACAGATTGGGCCAATGAGAAGGTTATGCAGGCTGCTCGGAGGCTGGGGAAGGATCAGGTCGAGTTGAAAACTTTGAGGAAGGAGAAAGAAGAGACGGAAAAATTTAAGAAGGAGAAGCAATCTTTGGAGGAGAATACCATGAAGAGGCTTTCTGAAATGGAGTATGCATTGTCTAATGCCACTGGCCAGATTGAGGTGGCTCACTCCACTGTTCGCAGGCTTGAAGAGGAGAATACTGCATTGAGGAAAGAAATGGAGGCTGCTAAAATGCAGGCTCTAGGATCTGCCACTAATTTGCAGGAAGCTATGTTGAGAGAGCAAGAGGCTCTGAAGAAGTCCCAATCCTGGGATGTGCAGAAGGGATTGTTTCTTGAGCAACTGACAAACCTAAAACGCCGCGCTGCTGAGCTGCAGAATCAACTAGAAAAGACTAAAGAGCGAAAGGACCAGTTCAAGGTATACTCTTCCTAGGAATAACTGTACCTATTTACATACCTTATGCATATTTAGTGGATTGTTAGTGCATAAACTCATAATGGTTCAGATATTAGTTGTCTGAAAGAGTTCCATTGTCTATCAGTCTGTCCTGTCAGATGTTGCATTTACACAATGATAAAAATAGAAGCATATAAAATGACAGGTATCCATCACTCGTGCACACGCGCGCGCGCGTGCACACACACAGTGATTAAGACATAGGAATGCAGAATTGGCACTGAGGTTGCTTCTGTTTCTAGTCAAATTCATTTGGGCATGTGAAATCTCAGAATTGGAAAGTTAAGTATGGGTTCTATTAGCAGTTTGCATGAAAGAGATTGCCTTCGACAGCTGTCATTTCATTTGATTGCCTTGTATTAAAGCTTAAACTTATTCACAATAAATTTCAGATCCTTTGGAGGCAAGAAGAAAAAGAAAAAGGCAGAGCTGCATCTCGGATTGATTTCTTTAAGAGTAAAAGAGAAGATGAGGATGCCTTAGCAAAGGCAGAGGAGGATGACTTGAAACAAGTGGCAGAGCTTGATGTCCAAAAGTGTAAAGACGACATCAAGAAGCTCGAGAATATGATCTCTGAATTGAGATTTGAGTCTGAAGCTTCAAAAATAGCCGCAATGAAAAGGGGCATTGATCTTGGTTATGGCTCTACTTTTCATGGAGGTCAGTATACGAGGTTGTCCACCTTTCAGGATAATTTTGGGACTGCAAGTGTCAAACCCGAAAGAGAGTGTGTTATGTGTATGACGGAGGAAATTTCAGTGGTTTTTCTCCCTTGTGCGCATCAGGTTCTTTGCACCCAATGCAACATCCTGCATGAACAGCAAGGGATGAACGATTGTCCTTCTTGCAGAACACTGATCCAGAAGCGGATCTCTGTCTGTTATCGTGATTCATAGTATCCTTCAACAGTATATAGTTGGAAACTGGAGCCAGGCTGTCTGAGAAACGATACAATGATCTTGTTCAAGGGGAGTTGAAATCATTTTAATTTCATCTGTCCCTATTTTGGTTTTCAATTTCTACCTTAATAGGGAAAGCAGGTTAGAAAATTTAGAAAAGACATAATAAATGTTTTAGAGAGTAATGCAACGAGTTAACTTGGTCGATTTGTGGTTACCATAGATCAGATTGTACATTTTCTGTTACAATATTTTCATCGTTCTTTCTTACCGTTCTCTGCAGAAATCACCTTGAAAATTTACTTTTATATGTGGCTAGTTTCTTGAGGGCAAGTTCTGTTTCTAGGCAGGTAATTCTTCAGAGGGAAATAATCAAATATATCACTGATGAGATGATAGGGAAAGACAAATGGATTTGAATAAAGCTCTTCTGTCAGAAAATGTTTGGCATCTTGGTTCACCTATATTCACACGCCCGCGGAACCCCGCGTGAATAAAAAATGCTCTCCTATCGTGAGTGCTGTTAGGGAGGGTGTCAAAACATTTCTGGCAGCCTAGCATGATTGATTGGACTTTGGTAGACAGTTCAAAGTAAAGTCATGAAAGCTAAGGATGTAATATGGCATGTTTGTATGAGTACTGTGATTGGATTAGGCTTACACAAGTTGGAATTGGCTGAAAAGATGCTCAAAGAAAATTGAAAGACACGTAGGGTTTACGTGTATTTATTAAATCTATTATTAGTTTGAAATCTTGACTGATTATATATTTAGAACTTGTTAAAAGGACCTCGAGATTGACTCGATGACAACTTGATTGGTTGGTGTATATCAAATTTTGTTTATTCGCTCAACTAGTTTGACTCGATGACAACTTGATCCTCTCTCTTTTTCAAGTTGGCTGATTTTTATGTCATAATCCTGTATTTGAAAAAAAAAAAAAAAAATCCGATACCATTAGTTGTAGAATATTAGACTGAAAACAGTAAAAATTGTAAATGACTCATGAAAACAAAGTATCAAAATATTAATATCGAGCCCCTCTTTGGGCTTCATTAAAATATATTTGGAAAAAAAAATGTATTTTAGAATAGTGATTTATTGAAAAATGTGCAATTAAAAAAGAAGAATTTTTATTGAATTTATGCGTAATATTATTTTATGGAAAAATACGTGGTTAAAAAGAGGAAAGACAAAAATGTAATTTTGACTTAGTTATTCAGTCATCCATTTGAATACGAAATAATTTTTAAAAAGAATACAATAAAGTCGATATGTCCGAGTGGTTAAGGAGACAGACTTGAAATCTGTTGGGCTTCGCCCGCGCAGGTTCGAACCCTGCTGTCGACGTTTTGATTTATTATTTTATTTTTCCCTCTGAAGAGGTTTACTGTGTGTTCAGTGATGGTTAGTTTGATTTTAAGATGGGATAAAATCTGAAGCTGGGGTCGAAACACAAATAAAGGACTTTAAATGCTGGATTTGGGTATGTAGTGGTCCTTGTGGCATATGAACTGTATCACTTTCTTTATGAACTGGCTACTTTATAGCTGCTGCATTAATAATTAATAATGCTTCCAATTCCCATCCTCTAAAGAATTTAAGACCCAACAATTAGCATTAATTCCATGTTCCATAAAAACATCATACACTTGGGTTTCTTGTATAATTTGTTAAGAAATGAATGACATGTACGAAGCAAGATTTGGAGTGAACAGTACTGGAGAAGATTAAGTGACAAAAGAAAAGGTTAAAATCTTGTAATTTTGTATCGATTCGATGAGTTTTGCACAATTTCAAGTTAATGCACGTAGAAGCTATAACAATCATTATCATGGTCCGTCTTAGTTTTATGGGCTCAAAAGACTCTCACGTACACTATGTACATTTCTACTCCCAATTTCCACTAGGAGACATAATTAAGAAACGATAAAGTTCAAATTTTGTTGTAGTGTCAAGAGTATTGCTTGTCAAACAAGTCCTAAATATTCCACGTATGTTGAGACTATGTTGTAATGTTGATTGTTGAGACTCGAGAATATTGCTTATCAAATACATCCTAAACCCAGGGGCGGAGAGACATGTGAGCTGGCCCACCCTTGTCCAAGCCAGATTCCGTTAAAAAAAAAAAAAAATTGGTTATAGCACTTTTTTTTTTTCTATTGTCCAATCCAGTAGCTCACTGTACCATTGAATTCTGACTCCGCTCCTGCCTAAACCTTGAACCTTTTATTCATTTTGAGACTACCTACTACTAAACATTTTTATCAAGGGTTGAGCTGGATTTTAAAGCCTTGCACTCTTATTCTTCATTATCTATGGACTATAGTAAGAAATCTCTCTCTCTCTCTCTCTCTCTCTCTCTCTCTCACACACACACACACACACAGCTGGCTGTTAAAGGCTTGTACCCTTGTTCATTTTTATCAAGGGTTGAGCTGGATTTTAAAGCCTTGCACTCTTATTCTTCATTATCTATGGACTATAGTAAGAAATCTCTCTCTCTCTCTCTCTCTCTCTCTCTCTCTCTCACACACACACACACACACAGCTGGCTGTTAAAGGCTTGTACCCTTGTTCATATCATCATCTATAATTAAATTAAAGACTCTCTCTCTCTCTCTCTCTCTCTCTCTCTCTCAATATATATATATACACATTTATATCAATGTTGTGCTATATAGTAAATTCAGTACAATACATGCCCTGAACAGAGAGAATCTGAGTAATGCTGGTGAAAGGTGGCACTGAGATGCACCTGTTATATCTATCAAAATAGTGGGATTCCCCAACACCACAAGCATACAAATGAGGCAACTGAGAAATCAAAGCTGGCCTTTCTCTCTCTGATTATTTAATTTTCTTGTTGGCTTAAAACCATCCATTTGGCATCTTTCTCATACATTTAGCCACTCCTATATACATAATTGTTAATTACTCGGGACATCTAGTTATCAATTATTTGTTCTTCTCATAAGAGCATCGATGTCTCATCTTTAACAGCTTAATCTCTTGGATGAATTAGTTTAACGTGATATTAAAGCATGCAAATGCCTTACGTTATGTTTAGCCGCCATTATTTATGGAAATTGTGCAAATTTCAAGCCTTAATTTGATGAAAAATAAACCCAATATGCACATAAAAGGGACATATGATAATCTAAATAAATAATTTTATCACTTTCTCAGTGAGTTTAGATTTTTAGACGAGATGATGAGCTATTGTACGTCATAATACTATATTAGATTTGAGTTGTTTTATGTTATTGATAAATTCTGTGAACAAAAGGACTTAAATATATAGGTTGTAAAAGTTCAAGGAGTAATGTGAAAATAATTCAAAAATTAGTAAGTTTAGGGTTTCGAGTTTGGAATAAGGAGGAAAACGGCGAGGATTTTCGCTGGACTGTCACCAATGGTTGGCTCGACCTATAAAAACAAAAACATCGTCGTTGGACCGTTGCCCCTCCTTTGTTCGAGCGACAACATGTCGCTGGCTCCACGCTTAAGCGACAGCTTAATACGGGAAATTTTTATTTCACGTTTTAAAGGTTTTTTTTCCCGGCCCACTTATTTCTTGACCTACCTATAAATATTCTAAAGCCAAAATAACGAGATTTCTCAAGGTTGAACAATAAGTAAACACTACCGTCAATATTCTTTTATCTTCATAACTTTCAACATTCATGTTTCTTTGAGATTCGTTTCTGGTAGTGAGAAAAACATCAAATCCAAATCCAAATACCAAAAATCACTCTTCATACATATCTGTCAGAGTTTTGAAGATTGAAGGAAGTTGACATGAGTTCTTGTCTGTAAAGAACGGGTCGTTTTTCGTGATCCAAGGAAGATAAACGAATCTACAAAGTTTGGAGTGCTGCAGGGTAGTAGATTCTACGGAGAGCTTTGGCAACAGTAGCTAAGAATTGGTGTAGGGGAGCACGAGATCCGCGGAGAGCTGTAAGGAGTGCAGTCGGGTGATCAGATAATACGGATCGTCTAATCTGATAAATTGTAAGTTGTTATATTCGTTTATAGTGGATTGATTGGCAAAGTGTCCGGAGTTTTTCCCAGTTAGGTTTCTTCATGATCACACTATTGTTCATTTATTGCTTTATATTATGAATGTATGATCTGTGGTATTTAAATTTAGGACTAATATGACTTGCATGTTTAATCATCTAAAAAAGATTTAAAAAGTGAATTGTTGTTATTTAATTCGTTTGTATTTTTAAATTTCGTATATTACACATATTCACCTCTCTCTATGTGTTGTGATGGTCGAATTACGCGTTTTTCATACTCGACCCGTATAAAAAAATCTCAATCACGTTATAAAGAATATATATTAGTTTAGGGTGTTTCTTTTATTTATTTTTCCATTTCATTACCAAGGCAAGTGAGTTTGTTTGGTTGTGTAATTTCTCAATTTCTACATGCAAAAAATGCCCCTACTTCTTGTTGTGTGTTTGCCTCTAGTGGAACTAGTTCTATATTTTGCAGTGTTAATCATGATGATCATACACCAAAAGGGTTGAAAAGGGTCGATATAAAATAAAAATCTGAACTATTTAATTGGAAATCTATTCGATTTCAATTCGTACAACTATTCAGTCACAAATAAATATTGACCTAATTCGATAAAAACATGTCTTGCATCAACCTTAACATCGATGACTTTATTAAAATATGAGAATCTGATAGAGTCGTTGAAGACTGACTGTAAAACTATAATAAAAGTGGCGAGTAATTAACGTCCTACTTGAACAACCATTAGAAAAAAAATCAAATTATGGGCAGCAAATAATATTTTAGTAGTAATTTGTACATAAAATAGTAGTAATTGAGGTTGGCCTTTGCATGGTAGTGCGTGCCTAGTCAAGTTGTATGCAATAATGCAGTTTCAATCAAAGCTTAATTTACTAATTACAATGAAAATGATAAAGAAAGTGAAAGAAAGAAAAAGGGGTTTTTTTTCCCCCCTTTTGAAATCACATTGATAAATAATTGGGTTTTGACGTATATTATGTATATATACAAATGTCATCAAAATTTATGGAGGGTTTTGATTCCCATTCGAAAAGGAAATGAAGACCAGAGAAGAATATCTTCATAAATAAATCGCGATTTTGATTTCTTTATTGTTGTTGGAGAGTCGATGACCTGAGTCGGTATCCAACGATCTCCTTCCGCCTATGCGTCTCGTCCAAGGGCAAGTCTAGTATTCCGCCCTTTCTAGTCACTTGCTTCCGATTCCCCGAATTCTTTTTATTTAGGCTCTATAGTTTGGTCCTTGTCCTGTTACCACCTGAATCAAGCGACATCCCAATCAAATTATCACTTCTTTAGTTATAATTGTCAATACTGAATAATTATTGTTGAACAACTAATTTATTTAAAAATTTGCACTAAAATATCGAGAAAAATTTACTTATATTATTCTTTCAACACGACCACGTACATCTACAAACTATTAATTTCATATTAAATAAATATCTTACCTAATTTCCAAGAATACTTGCCTTAACTAGAGGAAAATTCAAGTGAAATGCATTGGAGTTTCGTACGCCGTATTTTTGGTGACGTGGCGTTTCAAACAAGAACCTATCAAGTCCCTCTAGTTATATGTATATTTGCAAATAAGGATTAAAAAAATAAAAATTTCCATTAACCCAAAAAATATTGACACGTATATTGTATAAAATTGGGGAGTAGTTGGGACTTCAATTTTTTAATTCACGTATTTTAATGTTAAAATCTAAAAGACAATTATGTAATGTCCAAATACACCCATTAAATCTTGGAGTAGTTAGCATTTGTTGGGGTCAAATGTTTGTTTTTTGTCTTAGTCATGTTATGTGACTATGGGTACCTCTCAACTCATTTTAATAGATAAAACAAATTCATGATACGAAAAATTTATTTTTATTTTTAAACAACACGAGCTACTGTGTAACAGGTGTGACAACGAATTTACTTCCATTTAGCCCATCTTGGGCACTATATATACGGCATGTCTAATGTGATAAGAATATCAGAACGTAATTACGAGTCCTTCTATATATTCGACTCTCCATTAATGTATAACTACCCAAGAATTCAAATAAATCGACAAGGTCGAAATATTAACTAACTTGAGAAAATCAAGATTAATCTTTGAGCAAAAAAATGAGACAGAAAGGGTGAAAACTATCCCTCGTCAAGCTTGTGAATATGTGACTATTAGAATAACTGTATTTATTAGATAACACATATCCTACAAAGACTCCTTCCCATTTTCGACCTTTAGAATCTTAACTTCAACCAAACTTCTAACAAATTTCCTATTAATCTTTCTATTTTCCATTCCAAAAATGTTGTGAAGCAATTTTAATTTTTCTTTCTCTGCAATGCTTACGGTTTTCAACAGAAAGCTTAAGCGCTTCTGTTCTAGACTGGGATGGCCGATTCGACGCCGTTCCAAGCAAAAAATTGTCATAAAAAAGTTTGGAAAATCCAACTCAAGAACAAGAAATGATGCAAATGCATCAAATACCACTGGTTCTGCTGTGATCCATCCGAGTAATGAATCGAGTGGCCTAAAATCCAAGAAACCAATATGTGTTGCCACATTTAATGCTGCCCTGTTCTCCATGGCACCTGCAGTTCCAGAGATGGAAAAATCTGTAAGTTTTGAGCCTGGAAATGAAGGTTTTTTGAAGAAAAAGAATGGATTAGAGTATGATTTAAGGACGAAATCTATGAATGATCGTCCGAAAAGTATACTAAAGCAATCTCCATTGCGTTCAGACTCCATGGATTCATCAGAAAATCTCTCTAAACAACAGAAGTTTGCGAAATCAAGATTGCGGGTTTCAATCAATTTACCAGATAATGAGATATCTTTGAAAAAAAGTGGGCACTCGGGATTTTCTGAAGTGGAAAAAGAGGAATCTTCAAGGGGGAGTAGTATTAGTAGAATTCTGAAAGGGAAGGCTCCGTTGACATACAGCAAAAGTACGTCGTTTAGTGCCATAAATGGTGCTGATTATCAAAGTTTTAGAAGTACTCGGACCGTTCTTGATGTTCTAAGAGAGTTGAATGCAGACATATTGGCTTTGCAGGATGTGAAAGCAGAGGAGGAAAAAGAAATGAAACCTTTATCTGATTTGGCTAAAGCTTTAGGGATGAATTATGTTTTTGCAGAGAGTTGGGCACCTGAATATGGGAATGCAATTTTGTCCAAATGGCCTATTAAGAAATGGAGGGCTCAAAAAATCTTTGATGAAACTGACTTCAGGTTTGTAATAATTCTTTGATTTTCCTGCTTTGATTCGAAGTTTTTTCTTATACATAATTGCATTACATACATGTTTTTTTCTTTGATTTTGATCTCAAACTCTAGATTTTGGGAGTTGAAGTAGAAAAATTGCATCACAGAGATATAGATAAATAGGTATAGTAACATTTGTTAATTACACGTACTCAAATCCCCTGTAAACAAAAGCCTGCATAGCAATCCCGATGCTTGGGTTTTTTCCATCATTCCTGCCTGGTAAACAAGTAGGCTTTTGGCTTGTTTGGTACTGAGATTAGATAGTATATGATAGTGTAAAGAAAGAAAACTTTGCTAATATCTTGATTATCATACCATACTTGTACTTAAAAGTTGCAGATCTCGTGATTACATGCTATTTCACACTAGGAGCCGAAAAGAAAATTTGTAAACCGCTGAACAAATACATACTCTATTAGAGTTTTGCATATCAAGTGATTTCTAATTATTTGATGCAGGAATGTTTTGAAAGCCACCGTTGATGTTCCTCAGGTAGGAGAAATCGACTTCTTCTGCACGCATCTAGATCATTTAGACGAGAACTGGCGAATGAAACAGATAAATGCAATAATCCAATCTACAAACATACCACACATCTTAGCAGGAGGCCTAAATTCTCTCGATGAAACTGATTACTCCCAAGAAAGATGGACAGATATCGTTAAGGTTCTTTTCTTCTCTCTTTTTTCCAAGATTAAACACGCTTTTTTCCCTACTGAAAACTTACAATTCGACCTTACTTATGGCACAGTATTATGAAGAAATGGGAAAGCCAACACCCAAACTTGAGGTGATGAAATACTTGAAGAGTGAACATTACACAGATGCAAAGGATTTTGCTGGAGAGTGCGAGTCTGTCGTCATGATTGCCAAAGGACAAAGTACAAAACTCCATTGCAAAATTGCTTATTGCTTATTTTCCCAATTGAATTATCACTTATCAATGCTGATTATGCTTAATCCTGTGTTTTCTCTTGTGCAGATGTACAGGGCACATGCAAATATGGAACTCGAGTCGACTACATATTATCATCACCTAATGCAGCATACAAGTTTGTTCCTGGATCATACTCAGTTTTTTCTTCGAAAGGGACTTC
Organism: Fraxinus quadrangulata; assembly: GCA_903798255.1. Taxonomy (NCBI): domain Eukaryota; kingdom Viridiplantae; phylum Streptophyta; class Magnoliopsida; order Lamiales; family Oleaceae; genus Fraxinus; species Fraxinus quadrangulata. The sequence continues at coordinate 67,773 of CAIGRB010023984.1, forward strand.
TGATCATCATATAGTGAAAGTTGATTTGATGAAAATAGTTAGCAATCCTCAACAGCAATATGCTCATAGGAGGCGAAGGCAATCCAAACAGAGAATTGTGAAGATAACACATTCTTCTTCTCCATCAAAGGGTATATGGAAAACACAATCTTGAAATGAAGACAAATTAGTACAGTAGTATTTCTCTTTTCTGACTATTTACTTAGCAGATTGTTAGCTGATCATGGCATGTTTAATAAAGTGGACTCGAACTAGACAATATAAAGGAAGAAAAGAAACTAAAATCTTGTCTATTCTACTGCCCATTTTTACGTATAAATGTGCCTGGAGAGAGATGATGGCAGAAAAGTTTTACAATAGCTTCCTCCTTTTATTTCTTTCTGTAAAGCACAATACAGTGGTGACTAATTTAGAGGGAAAGAAAATTAAAGATACAGAATGTGTATAAATTCATTTCAGTTACTTGTACTATAAGGATTTTCTTCCCTTTTTCCTTTCTGATTCAAGTTTTGAAGAGAAGTTGAAGAAGGGTATTTGAGAATACTTGAATATTTTTCTTCTCTTAGGTTTCTTTCAAACTTTCCATGAGACTGCATCTGCATATCGTTCACTCTTCAAGCATTTCATCACGTCAACCTTAGGCATTACTGTGTTGGCTTTCCCATTTCTTCATAATACTGTGGTGTTCTTAAGGTAGAAAGATAAGTGGCGTGGAAGAAAAAATTGCATTTAGTGACTTGGTCTTGGGAAAACTAGAAAAAACGAATTAACCTTCGCAACATCTGTTCATTTCTGTCGAGAGTAATATGTTTCAACGAGAGAATTTAGACTTGGTGGATTAGGTTATGGCATTTATCTGTTTCATTCACCAATTCTCGTCTAAATGATGGAGATGCGTGCAGAAGAAGTCCATTTCTCCTACCTGAGGAACATCAATGGTGGCTTTCAAAACATTCCTGCATCAATTTTCTTATAACAAGTCATAAGCTATCTTTCAGCGTCATTTGTAGTGCTTAGCAACGTACTTTTGCTGTATGTCAATGAAGCTTTCCCTTTTAGAACTCTACTAATAATACTCCCCCTGAGGATGCCTCGTTTTCACATTCGGTAAAGCCCAACTGCCCATTTTTCTTCGAAGATATCTTGTTAACTGGTGAATTGATTGAAACCCGAAATCTTGAATTCACAAACTTCTGTTGTTTAGAGAGATTTTCTAATGCATTCATGGAGTCTGGATGCAAGGACTATTATTCATAGATTTCATCCTTAAATCGCACTCGAATCCGTTCTTTTTCTTCAAGAAACCATCACTTCGAGGCTCAAAACTTGATTTCTCCGTCTCTGGAACTGCAGGTGTCATGGAAAATAGGACAGAATTATATGTGGCAACACATAATGGTTACTTGGATTTTAGGCCAGCTGATTCATTACTTGGATGGATCACAGGAGAGCCAATGATATTTGATGCATTAGCATCTTTCTTGTTCTTGAGTTAAGATTTTCCAAACATTTTTATGACAATTTTTGGTTTGGAACGTGCCAAATCGGCCTATCACAATCTAATAAGGTTGAAAACAATATTCAAATGATGTACATTTGATCAAATTTAATAGCTTAACGTCTCAACCGATAATATACTGATTTTTATGTAACTCCTCTAGAACCA
>CAIGRB010023984.1:71409-81795 GCA_903798255.1 Fraxinus quadrangulata
AGGGAGAAGGAAGGAAATAGGAATTGATAAATTAGGGTTGAGATTATAGTATTAATTAAAATAACAAATTATTACCTGATTTTTGAATAATTAAACTTTAAACCTGATTTTTGAATTAGTGTAAACTATACACATGATTTTTTGTAATTTTCCTTATTTAAATAACATATAATGAAGTGAAATCAATATTGAAAATTCTATTTCATATTTTGGGTCTAAGTCAAACATTTTACTGAACTTGACACAAAAAATATTGGACTAGAAAATGGGCCTTCCAAGAGACTGCTCGACTGATACACATACTTGGGGGCCTATTTACTGGGCCTTTTCAGTGTCCCGATCTAGCTGGCCTCATTTTTACTTGAATTTGGCACTCGTAATTCCATAAGCAAATCAACTAACAACTGAGTGTAAATATGTGCAAATTAATTACATGAGCCAAATTCTCTCTAAAAACAAATGAAATGAAATGTATTTTTACCATAGATTATATCAGTTAACTTACTATTGTAAAAAATAATAATAATAACACATATGTGCATGTATATGCAGAGGCGGGCTCATCACAAAAGTTTAGTCGGGGCAGATGTTGACAATTGACCGTTGACAATCAGCGATCGTAAGAGCGATGTAATTTATTGATATTTAATTAAATATTATTAAAAATTATTTAAAACGTATGGGCATGGTCGAAGCCCGCGACCTTTCACTGGACAAGCCCACGAGCAATCCTACTCTCCCCCAACTTCACAATCTCAAACCTTTACAACCGTTACAAGAAAACAACAAGAATTACCGGAAATGCTAATGGGTGAAAAACTGAAAATTAAAATGTCAATATTCTTAATTCTTGTTGTTTTCTTAATTTAAGCAGCAGCGGCGCCAACAGCACAGCAAGTCAGCAACCGGCAAAGGACCATCTAAGTAACATCAAGACTCGATCAATGGAAAAGCAAATTGGAAGGAAGATATAAAATTAATGTGTCACTTTCACTTCTGCGTTTATGAGAGATATTAGGACGGGGATAATATATTAGTCTTTACCAGCCATCTTCTAAGGGAAAATGTGATAAGGGAATTAAAATTAAACAGCCTTTTTCTTTCTGCCAAACATTTGCAGAACCATATTTTAATTAACGAGATTGAGGTAAGCAATGTAATGGAACGAATTGGAGAAAGAATTAGGGTTGAAATCACTAAAGAGCAAAGGCACACCATTTCTCTGGGGGAATGTGTAAGCCTTGAGACATGGATTGGGAATAAGCCGAAGGAGTTTCCACATCTTCATATATCTATTATAATGAAAAAATTGGAAAAGAAAAGAGTATAAATTTTGTAGAAAAAATGCACTTGACAAATAAAAGATAAGCAACAAATAAATAAAAGCCATAATCCATAACTAGAGGAAAAGAAATCCCAAAAATGACTAAAACATCACTCCACGGACAAGCTTCTCCCAATCACATACGAAGAACACACCAGAAGTTCAAGAAAAAATAAAATTCATCAAAAATCCCTAATATGGGATTTGGGTTTTTGTTTGTTCTCAATTAAAACCCTATTTAGTTCCCATTCTTGCAATCAATTCAACAATCAAAACTATGTACATAGAATCATAAACTAAGATATATTATATACATTTGGATTAAATTTTTACCAAGGCACCAGCTAAGATTGGTGGATGCAACGGCGTTGCAACGAGTAGGGAGAAGGAGAAGCGAAGGAGTGAAGACTGTGATTTTGGACTTTGGAACCGGGTTATGAAAGGCCCAACTCTCTCAGCCCAAAACAAATGGGCCAAAACTGAAAAACTAAAAAAAGGCCTACCTAAGGTCTTCTCCATTCTTCCTATCTTCCATTTCTCTTTGCAAGACTGCAACAGGCGGTGACCCGGTGGCTCTACGTGGTATTAAGACTCCGGCGGATTTAGCATGGGCGGTCGCGCCTCCTCGCCGAGTGCTGGGTCCACCCCTATGTATATGGATGGTCTTATGTTTCATCTAAAATGTCGAACATAACTTAAATTCCATGAGATTTTTCTAATGATGTACACTTAAGTTCGTGCCAAGATTGGATGAACTATATAGTGAGACGACATTATATATGTGTTTGTGTATCGATCATTTGAGTTTTGTTTTCTAAAGTTATGTCTTTTGTAAATCACGTGATAAAAAATGATGATGTCTTGATAATTGTCATTGCTCTCATTTGGGAAGGCTTTAGGTTAAGTCTGTAACGAGTGCAATTCTTGTGCTTATTTGTCATCCAAATAGACTGAATCGAGGTTTTGAAATATATTGATGGAAATTTTCCTTGGTAATTAAATTCTAGGGTTAATTAGCTTCCTTTAGATAAAGATAAAAGTCGAAACAAAAAAACACACACTGGCGAGAGAAAGAATAATATATACATTGCCTCGCCATGCATGGCTTCTCCAAGACTACGATTCATAATTCGCCGGAATATTCTCTCTCACAAACTCGGCAGTCAATTCCATTTCTCTTTCTTTCTTTCAGCCCCTTTTATTCTTTTCTCGTTCCCGGCGGGTAGCTCCTCCATCTCCACACCCTGCAGTTCCTCTTTTGATCCATGCATGCAATTGCAGGCTAATCATCACCTCAATGCGTCACCGCAGAACCACCACTAACAGCCGGACAGAACAACTTTCTTCAGTTCATTCGGTACAAAACATCTAAATCCCATCTCGCCGTCGTCATGTGTGCCTAAAGTCGTCGGAAAACAATACTTTTGTCAACAATGGCAGATGAAAGTACTGACAGTGAGAAGAGGGTCAATGAGGATTTGATGACAAAATATGTAGACGATGATCGATATTTAACGTGGACGGAATGCGTCGGGTTCGAAAGCATGAACGGAACATCAAAACCGGAGGAATTAGAATATCCGGCAACTGCGCCGGGACGTACTACTGTCGAATCAAGATCAAGAAACGCTGATAAAACGACACTGCCCAAGGAATTCCCGGCAACATTGCCAAGTCTGACCAAGAACGGCCGACCGAGGTTCAATCTGGTGAAAACAAGAGGCAACGGACGGCTACAAATTGTAATGGTTCCGACCAATCATCCAGCCGTTCTGGTTGAACGCACCCCGGGAGAAGGTGACAAAGTCAGAATCCGATTTCACTGATGATGACGATTTTGATTGTTAAACTTAGTAATCGAGATTGTTCTTCAAGTATAGAATTCGAATTTCCAGGTAGCAAATATTAATCTTTAATATAATATTTGCCCTTTATCCTGTCAAGTCTAGTCGAGCAGTTCTTTATCGAGATTGTTCATGTTCTCATAAAGGAGAATCATTTTTAATAATAGAAAGAGACATATCAAAAGGGTTATCTTATGGAAGAATTGAGCTTATTGCTACTGGTTATTCAGAGCCAGCAATAAGCTGTCGGATTTCGTCCCGCAAAATGGCACTTCATGGCCCATCATGGGGTATGTTGGGCCGGTATAAGTGGCCCGTATTCAAACTGGTTAACATTGTTGGGGTCTCACATGGACGGGCATGTAATCATGTCTAACAATGAAATTTTTCTATTCTGACCTGGCCTAGTAAATATTGAATGTGGACTTTGCTAGGAGGGTTGCCATGGGCAAAAGAAATAGACGACCCATGAATCCCGTTTTGGAAGTTTTTCATTTTATTAATTTTAAAGAAAACTGATCAAGCGACTTACTCACGAAGCACTACTACAAAAATCTGAAGTAAAAGCAAAACCCATATCAAACGTGCTCCATAATGATTTGGCACGCCATCTGAACGCAAATACTTCTTTATTTCTTACTTCGATTCAAGTGATAGAGTCACTAAGGAAGAAAATTTGTCTTAAGTAGACAAGCAAGTCATTTTGTTGAATTGAAATCTTTCATTTCACATGCCTTCGCATTTAGTCACACAATAATCTGCAAGAATACTCGCCAATCCAATGCCTCTTGAAGCAAAAACTTCAGAGGAAAAATGTGTCCTAAGCTCAGGCCTTGAGTTCTTTACGAGGCATTTATCGCTGCTTGTATTTGTTCCAGAGTTCTTCCTTTTGTTTCGGGTACTACTTTGATCACGAACAGAATGGCAAGTGCATTGACTGCAGCATAAAGAATGAACGTTCCTATAATCATGTTACAAACGTTAGATGGTTATGACATATTCCGCATAGATGTAAATAGACTTTTGTTTATTGCGTTTTGAACCATATGGCAATATCGATACATTTTACTTACCATAAGAGCTCCAGCTCATAAGAAAATTGAATGTGTAAGAACATGCCCACGCCCCAAACCAATTCACGAGTGTTGCAAGACTTCCTGCAACTCCTTTAATGTTTATAGGGAATATCTACAAGAAATACGATTATTAGACTAAATGATCATCTGTCTGTCCATGTATAATGATCGAGTTATCATACCTCGGACATCACTACCCAAGGAACTGCTCCCATTCCAGCTGAAAATGATCCTATGTACACCTGAGTTTGGAAAATCATCTCGACTCAGATGAAGAATTCTTTCCAATTTTGTCGAGGGAAAGGTGTGGACTTACTAGTATGCCTGTCACGGCTAGTGCTGGTGCTGCGTTTACTGCTATTCCATGCTCCTGTTACATAATATAGTCCATTGTGAATGACAATCTTTTGATAAAAACGATATGGGAAAGGTTTAACTAAAAGCTAAACGGTTGAATCTGTACCTTAAGATAATACGAGCTCCCTGTTAGCAGACAACCTAGGACTAAGCCGAATGCAGAAACCTGAAGAAAAAGAAACCTCGTGCACTTACATTGTGAATAATGTAATATTATGTTGGGATTCAATGCTGAAATTTACCAATAAAAGCGGTTTTCGTCCTGCTCTGTCTATTAAGGTTGCACCTAGTGCAGTTATAATGACCTGAAAAAGGATAAGATCAACATAAACAAAATGCACTAATTTCTCATAAAAAGTGACACTTCTGTGGGGGTATCAACCTGAAGAATAGCATAAATTATCGTTCCTACGTTGGCTGGGAATCCTGAGAAATTGCAGGCGAGAAATACAGATCATTTGTTTGACAGAGTCAGAAACTTTGATTTTTACTCGAGAAGATTATAAATAGAATGAAGTCATTCTTCAGATGTTTACCTGAGGACTCAAAAATACTGCTGGTATAGAAACAAATTCCATTGATTCCTCCAAATTGTTGAAAGACCATTAGTCCAACCCCGATCTGGAAAATATAATAAACAAGAGTATAGCTTCTTTTTCTTCCTTAATCTATCTAGTGTTGTCTTGTCCAACTCATGAAACAGGCCAAAAAACAAACAGAAGTAAAGATTTACCGTGACAGAACTCAGGTATCGTTTTTGAAATAAGTCGAGCATTTTGGCTTTCGGAAGTTTCTCAAGAGTTTCTATATAATCCTGTCAAAGAATGATAACTATCTTCTGCATATCGTTTGCATATATAACTAATGAAGAAATCAGGATTTAGAAGTCTGTACTTGGATTTCAGCTGCCTCTTCGGATATGTTAGCTTCTTTGCCCCGAAGTCTTCTTAATGCAGCTTCAAACTTTTTTTGATCTCCTTTTTTAGCCTGAGTATATTTCAACTAAACATCTTTAGTAAAATTTCGATCATTCTACATGACAAATACATTTGTATATATGTTGTTTTCCTACTAGCCATCTTGGAGATTCTGGGATGATAATGAGGCCAACAAGGAGAACAGCACATGGGATTATTCCTGCAAGATTCAAGAAGTGATTAATTTTGACAGTATTACTTATTTTCATGAGTCGCTTATCGTATATTTCTAATTTTCTATTCTGAAAATCCCAGTTTCAAGGGTCGTTTTAGGCCAAGCATTATCACCTGTTATTGCTAAAGCCCTCCATGTTAGAAATGTGCCTATGATGAAGGAAACAGATACTCCAGTACAAATCATCAGCTGCGGATCAAGAAGAAGAAAATGAGTCGATTGTTTCATTTTAGCGTCTTAACACCACGTACTTAACATATGTCATAAAGGGGATCTTTACCTGGTTTATGGTTGTCAAAGCGCCTCGTAAATCTTTGGGAGAGATTTCAGCTATGAACACTGGTACCTAACAATGAAAAAATCGAACATAAAAAAAGAGTCTTAAACAGGAATGTTTCTATTGAGGAACGAAAAACCTTTTTACCACATATGAAAAGACTCCCATTCCATATCCTGTTGCCAATCTTCCAATGTCCAGAGGCAGAGCTCCCTGGCGTAATTACTATAATTTTATCAAATATGAATTTTTATGTATGCTTATTCATTCGTTGGTAACTAATAAAAGAAACTAGTTGCGAAAGTATAGTAATATAAACCTTGGCGAAGTAAATCGATAGCCACCCTGCTACACAGAATCCACTCGATACCGTCATCGCCTGTTTGCATTTCATATCAAACGAACCTAAATTAATCGGGAGGAAATTCTAAATAATGATTGATATTCCTATATGTATTAGAATCTCGTCAAGCTCACCCCTTTACGACCTATATAATCAGCCATTTTACCACTTGTAATTGCTCCTATCATTGCTCCAAAAGTCAGTATCGAGCCAAACAATGAGTACTGCAAAGTAGAAGAGTAAAAATCAAATGCTTAAGCAATGAATTTTGGATCAATTTCACAAAATTCTTTAGAATTAGGATAGATATACAGAGTGTTGGATCACAACATACAGTACCAAATAAACAAATTTCCTGTTGAGTAGGATCTAATCCATTTTACCGAACATACTAACCTCTGCCAAGGATAAACTTAGATCATCTCGAATGGCGGATTGCGTAGGTGATGAATACCCTGCCTGAAAAATGAAAAAAGACAAATAAAACATTTTTCAACATTAATACAGGCAACTTTTGGCTTCTGTGAATCAGTAACAAACAAATGAACTTATAAGAAACTCAAAAAAAAGTACTTATTTCTTACACAAGATCCAAATGCATAAGAGCCACAAACTGCTACAAATGTACTGAGGTAAACCATGCATCTTTCCTCCTTGATCTGCTTATCACTTCCATTGCAGTTTTCGACATTTTCTGCTCTATTTTCTTGTGAAATAAGTGGAACTTTACTTTCTTGTTGCAAACTGTTTTCAGCTTTCTCTATATCTTGATTCTTAGCCATGGCTCTCTTCTTGTTTTCTTCACTTGCTGAGTGAAAATACTGTTGGTTTGTGTATGTATCCTAGAGAAGAAAAGTGTCTTGAAGAGATGTTATCAAAGAACAAACACTAAAATTAAGAGAAACAAGAAAGTTCTTGGATGGAGGGATGGATCCATGTGTATATATTATTCAAAACACGTCTGTTTGTAAAACTATTTCGTCCAAAAACTTAACGGTTTGGAAAAGAACAATGACATGCAGATCACTTTCGTTTATTTACGAAATATGTATGCATCACTACTCTCGACATCGAGCACTCAACTTGTGCCACGTAAACTCGACAAATCAAATATCATAATTAATTTTCTTAAGTGTCAAACTTCTCTTTTGATTTATTGTTCTTGAAATAAAGCCAAGTAACCTAATTTCTATGTATGACTTAAGCATAAGAGTGTTTCGTAAATAAATTATCCGACCTCTTTCACGATTAAAGGAGCTCGATCACCAATTTCTAGTTAATCCTTCACGTTCAAAGCTACATTAAAGGAAGGCTCAGAACCGGGCTTTAGAAAAGATTCAACGTCTCTCGCTATTAATCATTATTCTAAAAAGCTCATTGAAGCTGTGTCACTCTTAAACTCGTAAAAGTTTGAAAGTAACGATTTATAGAATACTGCTAATCACACACACTGCAATTTAACATGTATACAACCCGGCAAGAGAACTAAGTTAAATTATCATTAAAAGATGTTACCAGAATGAGAAAAATATGTCAATTGGATCCAGTTGGAGTTTCAGTACGAAAGATAAGACAGCAAGGAATTGACTGGAAAATGACTTCGAATGATAATTGAGATATATAACGACAAGCTTGAGGGACCAATTAAAAAAAATTCCAAAATGGTTGGCTTCTGGTTGTATCTATCTGTCTCCTTAATTAAATGAACGGCTAAAACTTATTGTCCGCTTAAGCAATTTTGTTTCAATCTTATATTTTAATGCCAATAGATTTCTTTATATGTAATAATTGAATTTTGCAATGAAAAATTACAAAAAAAAAAAAAAACAAAGTACTTATGGGTTGTTATTTTTTACAACGTTAGACGATAAATCACAATTCCTTTTCATGTTCTGTTAAAAAGTCGATCGAAATATATTTAACATAGACTTTTTAAAATCATATAATAGTGTACATCGAGAAATAACAATTAGCATTAAAAAAAGAATAAGCCACCAATCCAATTGGCAAAATATCCTCACCTACCAAAGTTGATATCTCTGACCTATCACTTTTCAGTTCATTAATTCATTGGGTTTGTGGTGTAAAAATAAAAAAAATAAAAATAAAAATATTAATTATTGGCATAGATAATGATAAAATATTAAGCTATAAAAGTGGGATGAAAAATTAAGAAAAATACTTATTTTTTTTAATAAAAGGAGAGAGAAACCAATCCCAATACTTTCTTTTCTTCACGTTTGGGTTTAGCAACAGTTGGATGCTGATATAATCAGCGTGCTGAGATTTTTCATAAAGCGAAATCTCACACGCAAAATGTAAATTTTGAAAAGTATATGAACTTTAAATAAATGAAGCGTAAAAAACTCTCTGTCCCTTGGTTACTTTCTGTGGGCTCTGACCTCAGGGACAAGTTTTGTGTTCGACTATGTGTGTATAAAAAGTCTGAACTTAGTCAAGTATGGTTATCATGAATTCATTATTGAAGATAAACATTGATAAGTTTGAATATGTACATATTAGAATGACTAGGTTCATGAACATGGCAAGAATAAAGGTGTTTCAGTGTCACTTTGTCGTCTAGACATAGTATTATGGAAAATACATATTTATATCAGAAGATGAATTTGGCAAGAATAATGCTAACCAACACGAGAGATGAATTCGGTAAGAATAATGCTAACCAACACAAGTTTAATAATTGAATAAGTGTCATATTGTCACTTAGACACGATGATTTGGAGATTCTAATTAAGATTTTCAAACATTTTGCACAGCGAAAATATGGGTAATTATTGCACCAATAAACAAATGAAGTATGGAAATCCTACCAACTCAATAATGAGATTTGGGCCACACAAAACACGGGCCTCAACAATGTCATGATCCACGGAGTGTGGGCATAAAAGGCCAAAGGGTCTTTGACACGTTCGCACAGCATATAAATCAAGTCAGCCCAGGGCTCAAAGGATGAAGAACCAGGCATGAAGGAGTTTGGGCTTGGAACCTCCCATTATTTGAAGAGAAAATTACACCTAGACTTGAAATTAAATTTTCAATTTCACATATAAAGTCACACGTTTAACATTTCAAAAATCATGTTTTAATTAATAATTTAAATTGTATATCTACATACAATAAAATAATTTGACCCAACCAAACCCTAAATCATTTGAACCAATTCTTCCCCTCCATCCTCTCTCCTCCCACCTCCCGCCGCCTCCATTTCTCTCCACTCTCTCACCTCTGTCCACAACGCCACCTCCTCCAACTACTGCAGCGGCAATGAACAGTCGCACGAACTGCCACTGCTTTGCAGCGACGATGAAGAACGATCAATCGGCGCAGCGTGGTGACGCTGCTGTTCACGGTAGCATCGCCACATTACCGTTCACAAAGACAGAGGGCTGACGGCACAGCAGTGACGCTATCGTGAACGGTAGAGTTCGAACTACACAGCAACGCTCACATCGCCGACACATCGACTGTCTTCTCTCTATGCGAACGGCACAGCAGCGCTCACAGTTGGCGACGACGCTGCTCGAATCTCCAGCGGCGACAATAAGGGGGAGAGAGAGAGAGAGAGAGAGAATGGAAGGATGGAAGAAAAATGATTTAGGGTTTGTTTGGGATTAGGGTTATTAATTAGGGATTTCAGCTTGGTGGTGGTTAGCAAATTCTGGTGGTGTTTGTAATTGGGTGGTGGTGGTTGTGATGTGCGGTGGCGAGGCAGTGATGATGTTGGCGGTACTGGTAAGATTGGTGGTTGTGGTGCGATGGTAGTGGTCGCCGGAGATGAGTTGTGACCGGAACGGTAGTCGGAATAGTCCCCGGAGCGATAGGAGCGGTGGAGGTGAGGTGAGGTAATTATATTATATTAGAATTAAATATTTAATAATAAATTGATTTAATAATTCATTATTTCATAAATAAAAAATTTAAAAACCTGATTTGTGAAATTTGAAACTTGTTTTTGTATTTTTGAAATGGTGTAAAGTAAATACCTTAAAAAT
>CAIGRB010024015.1:0-25607 GCA_903798255.1 Fraxinus quadrangulata
TTCAACCACACATTTTTCAATAAAATAATATTTTTCATCACATCAATAACTTTTCCTTCTTTTTCAACCACACATTCTCCATTAATCTACTATTTCAAAATACATTCTTCCAAAATAATATGGCTCAAACACACTCTTAAAGGAGAAATTAATAGATGTAAACGACATGTTGTCTTCCCGCAACGTTTGAGTGATTTACGAGGTATTGAGCCAAAATGAAAGATCAGAATAACATTTTACAAAAATAGACAAAGGTTAATGATGTGTTGTGTCAATTACCCACAGGAAACCAAAATAAAAAACAGAATTACACATTCATCCTGCCAAGCCGACCACACCCTACAGAGATAGGAATTCAAAGTCAACCAATGTACTTGTGACTCACTTCCCTCACGTGGCCAAATTCTATTTGTTGGTCTCTTGTACAGCCAATAGATCTCTTTCACGCAACGCCATTTCCGCTCAAAACTGACGAGTCTCTCACACTATTTTCACTTCCACTTCTTCACATTTTTCACCTTCTGACGTTAAATAAAGCAAAGAATCTTGAATTTCTTTGTTGGGGTACCATGAAAATGAAATCTCTGGTAGTTTTCTCGATTTTTCTATGTTTAATTTGCGTCAAAACGGCGCTGTGTTCATCCAAAATTGAAGAAGATGAAGATCTCAAGTTCCTGGAACAAGAAGAAGTGAGCAACGCTGAATCATCTGATGATTCTCATCCTTATGGTATCCCACACGACTACGAAAATTACGACGATTTGGAAGACGATGAATCGACATATTCGGATGAGGATGGTAGTTATGATGCCCCGGTGGTTGATGAAACCCACGTGGTTTTGTTGAAGGAATCTAATTTTTCTGAGTTTATTGAGAAGAATAAGTTTGTGATGGTGGAGTTTTATGCTCCGTGGTGCGGGCATTGCCAGGCACTGGCGCCGGAGTACGCCTCGGCGGCTGCGGAGCTGAAGGAGGAAGAGGTGGCACTGGCGAAGGTGGACGCCACTGAGGAGACGGAGTTGGCGCAGAAGTTTGATGTTCAGGGTTTTCCGACTGTGTACTTCTTTGTTGATGGGGTGCATAAACCCTACCCTGGTCAACGAACCAAGTAAGTTTTTCGTGTTTATATAGGATGAATCGCATGTATTTACGGTTTCATACACGAATTGATGAATGGAGAAACATGGTTTTATTGCTTGGATAATTTGATTTGGATTTTGTGCATTTAGGGACGGAGTAACAGTAAGAGTTTATGGTGGACTAAATTTTAGAAAAATGTCAATAATATCTAGTAATCAAGAATTTTATACAAAATACGAGATCACCTCTTATCATGGTTGTAAATTTTTTTTTTAATCTTATTTGATTAGTTTCTGCAACTAACAGTTTTGTAGAATGTCACAGACTAATACTTTTAAAAGTAAAATGAATTATTTAAATTATATTAAATTTAGAACTGGATGTTACATAATTGCGCCATTTGTGTTGTAGAGATGCTATAATTACTTGGGTGAAGAAGAAGATAGGCCCTGCTTTGTATAACATCACAATGACAGAGGAGGCTGAACGCATCTTGGCTGCAGAAGGAAAAATAGTTTTGGGTTACTTGGAGAGTTTGGTGGTATGACTTCTATTGCTGTTCAAATTGTCTTAGTATTTTAGAGACTTTCATGTTCTATTTACTACTCATTTTCCCCAAAATATTACAGGGTTCAGAAAACAAGGAACTTGCAGATGCTTCAAAACTGGAAGATGATGTTAACTTCTACCAGACTACGAGTCCTGATGTGGCAAAGCTCTTCCATATTGATCCCAAAACCAAACGTCCAGCTTTGGTCATTATTAAGAAAGAAGCTGAAAAAATTAACTACTTTGGTTAGTTACCTTTGTCTTTATACATTTTGGCAGTCCAAGTTTCTTTAACATCACCTTTAATAATAATCTCTTATTATTATACAGACGGTCAGTTCACTAAATCAGCAATTGCTGAATTCGTCTTTGAGAACAAGCTTCCTCTTGTCACCAACTTTACTCGAGAAAGTGCTGCACTGGTGTTTGAGAATCCAATTAAGAAACAGGTGATACATGTTAATACTAGTTTCAAAATATGCATTTTCTATCTTCCTTTTTATCTGTTCTGATTCGTGGTTCCTTTCTCGATCGCAGCTGATACTATTTGCTACTTCCAACGATTCAGAGAAAGTTTTGCCCACATTCCAAGAGGCGGCAAAGGCTTTCAAGGGAAAGGTGACTAGTCAGTTTTTATTATAATAATGAAAATTACAATCCAGATAAGAACTTTAAATTAGTTGTTGATCTTTTCTTAGGAGAAGGGTGATTATAAACTAGTTTTACCTTTTGGATCAGAACGGAAATTTACATAAATTTGTAAAGTTTACTATAAAATTTTGCTGTAAGTTGCCATGAATGCTTGTGGAGCATCTCTCTGATTGTTAAATATACGTTTTTCTTGCTAACATTTATTATTACGAGACTTTTATGAATGAAACTTCTTTCTAGATACTGAGACTATCTTTGTTCTTTAAGAGGTTGCTTCTATAACATCTGCTTTGGTGTAAGTTGCCATGAATGCTTGTGGAGCATCTCTCTGCTTTTGAAATATACGTTTTTCTTGCTAACATTTATTATTACGAGACTTTTATGAATAAAACTTCTTTCTAGATACTGAGACTATCTTTGTTCTTTAAGAAGGTTGCTTCTATAACATCTGCTTTGGTGTAAGTTGCCATGAATGCTTGTGGAGTATCTCTCTGATTATAAAATATACGTTTTTCTTGCTAACATTTATTATTACGAGACTTTTGTGAATAAAACTTCTTTCTAGATACTGAGACTATCTTTGTCCTTTAAGAAGGTTGCTTCTATAACATCTTCTTTGGTGCGAGTTGGATTCTAGTTCATCCCAAGCTTTTTGTTGTCTACTTAATAGAATTTATTATTAATCGTCTTGCAGCTCGTATGTGTTTTTGTGGAGTTGGATAATGAAGATGTTGGAAAACCAGTTTCTGAGTACTTCGGAGTAACTGGAGAGGCTCCAACAGTAAGTTCTTGTTATATTTGACTGGGAGATGAATGCACTTAATATTTCTGCTGTAAGTTCTGATCATATTGTTATATATTTGAAGCTTTACATTTGATTACGAGACTGTTGAATGCAGGTTCTAGCATATACAGGTAATGATGATGCCAGGAAGTTCATCTTGGATGGTGAATTGACCGTAAGCAGCATCAAGGTTTGTTGCTGGCTTTCTTAACATTATTTTATCGGGAATCGAGAGAGTACGTGCTCTAATACGTTATTTTTCATTATTTAGTCTTTTGGAGAGAAGTTTTTGGAAGACAATCTTAAGCCCTTCTACAAATCAGACCCTATTCCGGAGAATGTAAGTTTTGATCTTTTACACGATCTGAAGTTGATTTGCATTTGTATTCTCTTCAAACGACTATATTCCTTTTGCTGGAGCAGAATGATGGGGATGTAAAAATAGTGGTTGGAAACAACTTTGATGAAATTGTGTTGGACGAGTCGAAAGATGTTCTTCTCGAGGTACTAAATCTTCAATGTTGATGGTATTGATTGAATTTTGATATGTTCACGTGATAATCTAGTGGTGGGTTATGATAATTGGTTTAAAAATAGATATATGCTCCTTGGTGCGGGCATTGCCAATCACTCGAGCCTATATATAATAAGCTTGGCAAGCATTTGAGAGGTATTGATTCCCTTGTCATTGCCAAGATGGATGGCACTACAAATGAACACCCTCGAGCCAAGGTAAGTACCTTAATTTCTTGCTTACGAGACTTTGTAAGCCTTCTAGCGTTAGATAATATTGTCTGTAAAATGTTGTATTTTTTGCAGTCTGACGGTTTTCCCACACTTCTTTTCTTCCCGGCTGGCAATAAGAGCTTTGATCCGGTTAGCAGTACCTCGTTTCTTTTCTATGATAACAATGTCGACCCCCACCCCCTAGTTCCAAGCTCAAGTTATTGCCAGAATTTGATTTTGATATTGCATTGCACAATAATGATTTTTACATAGATTACTGTTGACACGGATCGCACTGTGGTAGCCTTCTACAAGTTCCTCAAGAAACATGCATCTATTCCGTTCAAGCTACAAAAGCAGGCGCAAGAGAAATCCAAGGTTTCTGATGGTGCTGCGACCCATGAGATGAGCAGCAACGATGTGAAGGATGAACTCTGAGGTTTATGCCTGTTGGTTTAGATTCTTATTTGGGTTAAATACGAAAGTGGAGTAAGAGTGAGTAGTATCCAAACGTGTCTTGTGAGTTTAGAGCAAAATTTTGATTGGATTTCTTATCGGCTTCATCAAGGTTTTTCACCATTAAGTTATCATTGTATGCTTTGATCATTTAGATTTGAACACATGAAAGTAGAGAAAAATTATGAAACGGATGAAGCTCGATGAAGCAAATCGAATAGAGAAGTGGTTGTAATTGAATACTTATTGTGAAATTAAATGTTACTTTGTCGATTATGCCTGAATGGTACTGGTACTTCATCTCGTAAAGGGACTCCTGGCTAGATCTCTCATTTACTCCCATAGACACTTATTGTAATGGTATGGTATGTTCGATGTCCTGACTAATTATTGATACAAAAAATTATTGCACCCTCGTTTCTCGTGTTGAGGGTAAAATCTTGTATAGATTAAAATGGTAAAATAGTAAGCAATATAATGAATTGGGTTATTTCTCTTAAACCAAATTGATATTTGGAATTTTATAACTAAATATGATATTATAGCTCACTAAGTTCCAACGGGCAACTTGTTCGATTTGATCAGACAACAATCAAGTCTAACAATTTATTATCTCAAACAAGCTACCATGTCGAAGCACATGGTAAAATTTCGCATTGATTAAATAGTGGGTAATTAGTACATGACGTTCTTACATTTTATTATTTTTGTGGAAAAAATTCATACCTTTCATTTTTTTACATTTACACCCTTTCCACATTTCAGTGTTCAAAATGTCATTTTCATCCATTTTTTCAATTAAAAACTGTAAAATGACGAAAACACACTCTCATTTAAAAAAAAAAAAAAAAAAACTAATTGTAACTATTATCTCAAATTTTTAAAAAAGTGCAAACAAGTTCCAAACAAATTAGTAAAAGGGTAATTAGCACAATAAGGGACCTTCTACTATTATTGTGAAAAATGTCATTACCTATCTTTTTTGGTATTTTCACTCTTAATTACACATGAATATGTGCAAATCATTCTTTCTATACATTTTCATCCAATTTCTCAATAAAAAAAGTTATGAATAAAAAAAAAAAAATAGAGAATTAATTGCAATCATAGTCCCAATTTTTTTTTAAAAAAAGTGCAAATCAGTCTCAAATAAATTATTTAAAAAATAGAAATTAATTTTTTAAAAAAACGCGTTCCAAATAAATTATTAAAAAAAATAGAAATTGAAAAAATTGAAAAGTACAAACGAATATCAAATAAATTATTAAAAATTAGAATTTAATTTCTCTCTCCTTATATTTTATTTAAATAGGATGGTATATTTGTTGTTTCACAATGTTTATTGATAAATTGGATGAAAATAGATAGAAATGATGGTTTGCGTAATTAAACATGTAATTAAGGATGAAAATGTCAAAAAATGAAAGGTAATGATTTTTTCACAATAATAATGAAAAGTAGGGATATTATGTGCTAATTACCCATTTAATAATTTAGTTAGGACTTGTTTGCATTTAAAAAAAAAATTGGGACTATGTTTGTAATTAATTTTTTCTTTTTCTTTTTATTTTATTTAAATAGAAATGTATATTCGTCTTTCACAACTTTTAATTGAGAAAATAGATGAAAATGACCATTTGCGCAATGAAAAGTAACGACGTTTTCCACAATAATAATGAAAGGATATTATCTGCTAATTACCCATTAAATATTCGAATAATAACTAATATATTAGGAATTGTGATATTCATCATTCAATACTGTCTAATTTATCTTATAAAGTCTGCCCCAACGATATAAATAGGGACATTTTTAGTCGTGGCCAATTTCACGTGTGGCATTTTAAATGACATTTTTATTCAAAGTTTTGCATAAATATACAGGATTGTTTGCAAAAATGACACAAATTTTTTTACTATTCAAAACTCAAAAAATTTTCCCTCCCTTTTAACCATACATTTTCTTAAAAACGACTATTCAAAACTCCATTTTTCACGAAAAATGGTTGTCAAACAGGGGCTTAATACTCCATAATGTGGAAATGACGAATTGAATATACAATGATTATTAACTGGTAAACATAATTATATTAAGGTTTTTATAATACAAAATTAGAAGGAATGTAATTTTGGTAGTGACAACATTGATGATTAAAAAGTTAAACAAAAACTCTTGCTGCCAAAAGGTTGTATCTGTAGGTAATTAAATCTTATCTAAAAATTATGTTGTAAAGAGGGCCATGACCAAGTGTGAAGTATGATTAACTGTTTAAATATAGGTAAATGGCATGTTTAACGTTGTTTACATAGGATAATCATTTTGATCATGTAAATAATAAATATCAAAGTATTTGATTCGAGGGCGAAAGTACTTTTTGCTTTGAATATTATCGTTGGGTGGAATGCTTTGAATTACAAAGTTCATTTTGAAGATGTTCTTCTGCTCGGTTGCATTGAATGCTCTAAGGAAACGGAAATTTTATGTTTAGTGCCATGAAGGCAGTAATCCGTCGGAGAAATATGTGTCTTCAGATGCACATATTATCATCAAGACTTTGGAAGACTTTGTTTGTAGCTTGGCGACAAAACCCTTCAGACGACATGATTTTTCGACAAAAGTCCTATCTTGTCATTGTGATGGTGAATGTCGTCGTGATAGTGTTAGTTGTTTAATAGTGCCTATTTGAGTTTATGTATTAGATAATTCATGAATAAAATGTGACCAATTACCAATAAAGAAAATAATGGCTACAAACAACATATTGATGACGTATCGAAACTTAAAAACGTTGAGTATAATATGGCTAACATTGAAGTTGGTAACTGTAAGGACCCTTATTGAGCAAATGGCAATGGCAAAGGTGATGTATTGACTGATGCCTTGTCATAATCGAAGTTGTGCGGGATGTCCCGACAATGTGCAGATTCGAAAAGAATGATGCAAGACATTTGAGTTGGTTTTGGGATGCAATAGTAGTTGAGGCATGAAGATGCTAGTTTACTTGATGGTAGCATTGCGGGACAAGAAATCGGGGACTTAGGTCGACTCAGCATGTATTCAGCTACATTGAGACATTTCCGTCCAGCTAACTTCAGTCCACGAATTCAGTAGTCAAACACAGGCATGAGTGTGGCATATGACATTGATTACAAGTAGTTATGCATTGTGATGGGTTGTCGGTTTTGTTGCTGCGTTGCAAGAATTTGGTGGGGAAGCCACCGAATATAGTAGCAGACCACGGGGGCTGATGGGGCGTAGCTTGTTCGAAAAATTATGAAAATTCAGGACTTGGAGTGTTCTAAAACTGTGGGGAACATGGTGAATTCCATCAAGAATTCGTGTGGAAATGCAGCGAAATGGGTTGGACCGATCACCTAACACTCGAGCATCAAATTAAGGTAAAGTCAAGAAAACTATAGGAATTCTTTGACATGTATTGGAAAATGCAGAGGCATTTTTGTGAGTCACAATGAAAATGTCGAGTTCTTTCGATAGAGGAGGTTTGTGAGGACCCTTATCGAGAAAATGACAATGACACGGGTGATGTCTTAGCGTGGTCACATGAGCGCGGGATGTCTGGACAATGCATATATTCGGGAAGAATGAAGCAAAACATTCGGGTTTGTTTCGGGATGCGGCAGTAGTTGAGGCATGACGATGCTTATTTACTTGATGGCAGCATCGTAGGACGAGAATTTGAGTATGCAATTTGGACTCGACATGTGTTCGCAGCATTAAAACCTTATCGTCCAAGTGTTCGGCAGCATTGAAACCTTACTGCCACACTGACTTCAATCCACGAATTTAGTGGTCAAACATAGGCATGAGCATGGCATGTGACATGGTGGTAAATAGTTATGCATTGTGTTTGAGTTTGGGGCAGTTTTTAGCCAGTAGGGATGAAAATGTGAGAAATTAACCCTAGTAGTTGGGGATATCAACAGCTGTTGTGGTTTGATCCAAATTTTAGTGGGTATCGGAGTCTAAATTGAATGATTTTAAAGATATCAAAATTATAGATCGGAGGAAAAAAGTCGCCGCATTTTCACTGGCCGGCGCTAGCGGCCGCTTGAGCCAGCCCGGTGGAAAACAACCCGAGAGTTTGTCAGTTGTCTATCGCTACCTATCGCTCAAGTGATAGGTTTATTCGGCCCAAGCCCGTTTCGTTTTTTGACGCATTTTTGGACTTATATTCTTCTAAACTTCTTGTGTTCTTATTTTTTTAATTTCATTATCGTCATCATTTTGTGATTCGAAATTCATAACGAGTAGTATCAGAGCGCAATGTTGATTATTCCGCATGTCGACAATGAAGTATGACATTCCATTGTTGGATAGAAACATGAGATTTACATTATGGCAAGTGAAGATACGAGTGGTGTTGGCGTAGATGGATTTAGAAGAAGCCTTGCTTGGCTTTGATAGGATGCCTACTACCTGGACACGGGATGAAAAGCGACATAGGGATCAGAAAGCCCACTTTCAAATTCATCTATATCTCTCGAATCAGATTCTTTAAGATGTTCTTAAAGAGAATGGTGCTGCTACATTGTGGTTGACCAGCAAACTACACTTGAAACAGTGCTTGTATTCTCATCGGATGACTGAATGTACGTCATTAGATGATCACTTAACTATGTTCAAAAAAAATTGTTGCTGATTTGGAGACATTTGAGGTTACATATGACGAGGAGGACTTGGCTTTAATGTTGTTGTGTTCACTGCTACCATCGTACGTGACTTTTAGGGTTACTATTCTATATAGTCGAGAAATTCTCATTGTGGAAGACATCTATGATGCATTACTAGCTAAGGAGAAAATGTGGCATCTTCCCGGAGGATCTGAAAATCATGCTGAAGGCTTGGTTGTCCGTGGGAGGAATCAAGATAGGAATCTTGACAGAAATATGAGGGGCATATCAAAGTTTAGATATGTTGAGAAGACATGTCATTACTGTAAGAAGAAAGGGCATATTAGAGCTTATTGGTTCGCCTTGAAAAATAGAAATACAGCTGATGGTGCTACAGAGAAAGGGAAACAACCTATTAATACAACGGAGACTGATGTTGTGGAGGATAAGCAAAGTGGTGGAGAGCTTCATGTGATCTCTGACGGAGATACTAACCTAGTAATGAACGAGTTCTTAAGTTGACTTGTACTTTTCATATGTGTCCTAACATGGACTAATTTTCTACATATGAAGGAGTTTCGAAATGTGCTGTGATTATGGGAAACAACACGCCTTGCAAAATTGTTGGAGTTGGTATAGTCAGAATAAAGAAGTTCGATAGGGTTGTCAGAACACTTACATATATAAGATATGTTCTAGAACTGAAGCGGAATATCATATCTTTGAGTACAATTGACTAAAAAGACTACAGATACATCGGTGAAGGTAGAGTTTTGAAAGTGAGCAAGTGTGCTCTTGTTATCATGAAGGGGCATAAAAAGTCTACACGACTGTACATTTTGCACAGTTCCACAGTGATTGGGGATGCAACAGTTTCTACTTTTTTGACAGATGATGAAGTTCCAAAACTTTGGCATATGAGGTCGGACATATGACTGAGAATAGGATGGCGAAGCTGAGTAAAATGAGAATTCTTGATGGGTAGAAGACCAGCAAAATAGAGTTTTGTGAGCATTGCGTCTTTGGGAAATCGAGGGAAAGTCAAATTTATTAAAGGAAGACACAACACGAAGGAAGCACTTAAATAGATCCATTCAAATCTTTGGGGACCAGCCAGGGTACCATCTAAAGGTGGCTATTATTAATAGTTGATAGAAATTGATGACTTCTGCAGGAAAGTTTGGATATTCTTCTTGAAGTAGAAGAGTGATGTATTTGGGACAGACAGTAATTGATGACTTTTTCAAGAAAGTTTTGGTATTATCCTTGAATCAGAAAAGTGATGTGTTTTGGATATTTAAGGAGTGGAAAATATTGGTAGAAAAGCAGACCAGAAAGCAAGTGAAATATCTACGCATTGATAATAGATTGGAGTTTTGCTCAGATGAATTCAATAGCTTTTGCAGAGTTCAAGGCATTTTGAGACACTTGACAGTGCTTGGAACTTCTCAACAGAATGGTGTGGTAGAACGGATAAATAGAACCTTGATGGAAAAGGTTCGTTGCGTGCTTTCAAATTCTGGGTTGCTTAAATTTTTTTGGGCTGAAGCTGCTACTGCAGCTTATTTTCTGATTAATCGCTCACCCTCAGTTGCCATTAATAAAAAGACACCAAAAGAGGTATGGTTTGGTAAACCTACTTGTTATTCTGATTTGAAATTTTTTAGGTGTCCGGCTTATACTCATGTAGATAATGGGAAGTTGGAGCCTGGGTCTAGAAAGTGCATCTTTCTTGGGTATAAATCAGGTGTGAATGGGTAAAGTTGTGGTGTCCAGAGACTAGAAAGACGGTTGTTAGTAGGAATGTAGTATTTGATGAACTTGCTATGGTTCGTGGTTCATCTGTTGATGATTCTAATAAAATTGAGGAGCAGAATTATTCAACTCAAGTAAAGTTGGAAATTGGTGAAATGAACAATTAGAGGTTGCAAAACATTCTAATACAGATGAGTCCAATTCGGGGTTGACATAAAGTAATATATTGCCTACTTTGCCTACACCGCCAATACTATAGTATTCTATAGCTAAGGATAGACATCGCAGATAGATTAGACCTCCACAGAAGTATGGAGAAGCAGATTTGGTAGCTTACACATTGAGTGTGGCTGAATACATTGATTCCACTGAGGAGCCTGCTACATATTCAGAGGTAGTCAGTTGGAGTGATTCTAGCATATAGATGATTAATATGCAGGAAGAAATGGAGTCATTGAACAAAAATAATACTTAGGACTTGGTGAAATTACCTAAAGGTAAAAAAATGGTTCGTTGTAAATGGGTATTCAAAAAGAAGGAAGGCACACCAGGGATTGAAGATGTTAGATACAAGGCTAGATTAGTGACAAAAGGCTACAGTCAGATTTCGGGTATTGATTTTACAGATGTATTCTCACCAATTGTGAAGCATAGTTCTATTAAGGCTTTACTTGGAGTGGTGGCTAAGAATGATTTATAGTTTGAGCAAATAGATGTAAAGACAATATTCTTGCATGGAGAATTTGAGGAGGCATCTACATACAACAACCAGAGGGGTTCATAGCTTTAAAAAATGAAGACTATGTATGCTTATTGAAGAAATCCTTATATGGATTGAAGCAGTCACCGAGTCAGTGGTATAAGAGGTTTGATTCATTCATGACTACTCATGGTTTTGATTAGATGTAATTATAATAGTTGTGTGTACTTCAGAAAGGAAAGTTGTGGATCAACTACATATTTGTTATTATATATTGATGATATACTCATAGCAGCTAAGGATAAAGCAGATGTCAGAAAATTATAATTACAACTCAGCAAGGAGTTTGATATGAAGGATTTGGGTGTAGTAAAGATGATTCTTGAAATGGAAATTGAGATCTTGAGGGATAGAAAGGCTGACAAATTGTATTTGAGTCAGAAGGGTAACATTGAGAAGGTGCTTGAAAGATTCAATATGGTGAATGCGAAGGCTGTCAGTACTCCATTGGCTACCCACTTTAAATTATCATCAAACTTGTGTCATCGGTCAGATGAAGACATTGATTACATGTTTTGGGTTCTTTATTCCAGTGCAGTTAGTTCGCTGATGTATACTATGGGTTTTAAAAGACCTGATTNAAGTTAAGGCTGTCAGTACTCCTTGGCTGCTATTTCAAACTATCATCAAACTTGTGTCCATAGTCAGATGAAGACATTGATTATATGCTTGGGTTCCTTAATTCAGTGCAGTTGGTTCGCTCATGTATGTTATGGTTTGTACAAGACCTGATTTGAAACAGGCAGTTAGTGTAGTTAGTAGATACATGGCTAATCCTGGCAAAGAACATTGGAAAGTAGTACAGTGGATCTTCAGATATTCGAGGAGCTCTTCAAATACTTGTTTGCATTTTGATTAAAATTCAGATGGAGTTATCGGTTATGTGGATTCAGATTATGCTGGAGATCTCGATAAGAGGAGATTACTTATAGGGTATGTGTTTACCCTTGGTGGCTATGCTATCAGCTAGAAAGTTACTTTGCAAAATACAGTAGCCTTGTCTACAACAGAAGCTGAATACATGGTCATTATAGAGGCATGTAAAGAGGTTATATGGTTGAGATGATTAATTGGTGAAATCAATGAAGACTTGCAGATGTCTACATTATTCTATTATAGTTAGAGTGCGATTTTCTTGATTAAGGATTAAATGTTTCACGAGAGAACTAAGCATATTGATGTGAGGTATCATTTTGTACATGATATGATTGTTCGTGGTGATATTGTAGTGAGCAAGGTTGATACCAGGGATAATCCTACTGATATGATGACAAAACCACTCCTAATACTAAGTTTGAACATTGTTTGAACTTAGTGGGTATTTGTTTTTGATTTAGTCCATTGTGGTTTGTTTGAAGAAGAGGAGTGGCATTTATTTTTGGAATTGTGACTTGAAATTACTTGTGTTAGAATTTGGTTCAAGGTGGAGATTTATTGTGGTTTTCTCAAATTCTAGTGGTATCAGAGTCTAAATTGGAGCGATTTTGAAGAGATCAAAATTATGAACCGGAGGAAAAAAGTCGCCGCATTTTTGCTAGTGTGGTGCTAGCTGCCCGCTCGAGTGAGCATGATAAAAACAACCCGAGAGTCTGTCGCTCGTCTGTCACTGCCCCGTCGCTCGAAAGAGACGCTGTCGCTCGAGCGACATGTTTATCCCGCCTAGGCCCGTTTCGTCTTTTGACACGTTTTTTGACTCCTATTCTTCTACAACTTGTCTCTAGGGTTTATATATATATATATATGTCACGACCTGTAATGTAATTGATGTCAATAGAAAAGAGAGAAAACATATACAACATTCTTGAGAGTTTAGATTTCAATTAAGATTATTGAAATTTTGATATTGTAAACACAAAACTATTGATCATAGTGGATTCTCCTCCTCTAAGCTTCTTGTGTTCTTCATTTCTTTATTCTTATTTCATTATCGTCATCATCTTTTGATCCGGAATTCATAACAACTGCAATCTGAGAATCGCTATTTTGCGGTGTACTTATTTTGGTAAAGAGGCAAATTGTGAGAGTGATGAGACAGCAGGTTGCATTGATCTTTCACATTTTTGTGTTGCTTTAATTACTTCAATGTTCTACATACTTAGTCAAAATTCATGTGTTTTTGTTATCGAAATTGCATAAAAACGTGTATTGACTGCTTGGGGACGGGAAACCTGACACCATCTCAGAGAACGCGAAATAGCCCTTAATAGTAACCATGTTGAATTATGTGTAAACATTTCGACAAAAAGGGACTCTTCTTAGAATTGAGTTATGCATGATGCCTTTAAGAGAAAGTAGAATTTCTAAAATAAGAAATTCACAATTTTACATAATCAGATCAGAATTTGAAGCGAAAATGCTTATGAGTTATGGTTTAAGAATGTTTGTTTCGGTTTCTACGAATGCTCGTTTCGGTACGTACTTTCTAATGTTTTGAAGCTCAATTTAATTTTATATATTTTTGAACATGTCAGATATGATATCTACATTGGAATTGCACACGTGAGATTTCAAGAACATGAATGATGACAATTGGAATGGTGTGGCTCAAGAACTATGTCCATACAAGTTTCAGGTGATATATAGTTTGATGATCTTGTCCGTACAATCAAGGAATGGTTAAGTGCGGATGAGAATCAATTTACTCCTAATTTGAAGTTCAATGTAGGTCTTACTAGCTTAGCTAACGATTTGGACTTGTTGTGGTACAAGAAAACAACATTATGCGTAGTACTTACACCACGAGACACCTCAACGACGTCAAGGGGTGTGTGGGTTATGGCAGTACAATATTTGATCCATTCTTCCGAGAACATTGAACACCGTGAGTAATACTGTTTCAATCTTCTACTTAGAAGAAGAGAGACAAATGAATCATATAGAGACATCAAATTCCCACATACTACAACGTATTAAATCACCCGTAGCTTGCGAAAAATGCTATCTATCACGTTCTATAGCATTTTTCAAAATGCTATTGTAGGTGGTATTATTAAAAGTCTTACATCTATTATAGCATTTTATAAATGCTATTATAAAGTGCTATAAAAAACTTTTACATAGCATTCTATTATTATCATGGTTTTAGTATTTATAGCATTCTTTTCGTGCAATATTTCTTAATTTGATATCATTTTTTTCCGTTATAATTTTGGCTTTAATAACATTCTTTAATCGTCATGATTACATTTTCAATAGCATTCTTTTTTCATCATAATTTTTTTAATATTTATAGCATTTTTTAATATAATGTATCATTTTCAATAGCATTCTTTTATTGCAATTTATATATATTAGATATCATTTCTAAGTCTTTAATTATCAAATGTAAATATACAATATCATTGTTTTTTGGACAAAAAATATGAATAACAATAACCAAGTCAATAATAAATTTCAAACAACCATCAATAATATATTATCTTGAAGAAATAAACAAGGGTAGTTATTCAATAGAGAAATCTAATTATGTTCCATCTCACATCAAATATTAATAGCAATATATTATATTGTAAAATAATGTAAATTCAAAAATTCAAAACTCCAATAAGTGACCAGAGATATTAGGGCATACAATTTGTAATTGGAACAAAATATATTCCGTCTATTTTAAAGGTTTTTTATGCATCTGGAACCTATCAAACATGAGGGAAGTTTCCAAGATGAAAAGCAATAGAAAAAACATGACTTACTAGTGTCAAATTCGTCAGAGGCCCCAAAGCAAATATAGAGACTTCACTAGGATGTTCAGACTTTATCGACCAAAAACTCGGATGTAGTTTTTTTAGATTTCTTTGACTTGGAATGAGGTAAATATGTAATACCTAATCCATCTGAACCATGAACAAAGTCTGCAATACGTGATTTCCTTCTCTGTTACAAATTTCCAATATGGTCAAATTATAGTAAGTAGCATGCGTCTGGACTTCACACATTTTAAAATCAAAATTGCTAATAATAATTACAGTAAGTAGCATGCGTCTGGACTTTAAGAGTAGACTATTCACAAACAATCTTGAAACTAAAATAAAGCATTTAAGTCCCAATCCACAAGGGAGAAGTATAAATTAACCAAAATAAGTAAAATTATATTCTTTTTGACACATATAGCTGATTATCTTTTACATATGACACAGGGCAAAGCATTGAAAAACGATAATTACGTTTGGCACGGTCATCTTTTTACCCTGATTTCACTTTGATTTTGCGAAATTGTCAAGAAAGTAGGATTCAAAGTTCCTTTAACGGCCTTTGAGTCTTTATTTTATAACAAGTCACAAGGCCAATTAGGCTACGAAATTCTTATTTTCCAAATTTGTCAAGAAAGTAGGAAGTTTGCAAATTAAAAGTGTGTTTGATGCATATTAAAATGAGAGAATACATTTTTTTGAAGTGATGTGATGGAGAACGTGTGATTGAAAATGAAGGAAAAGTTATTGATATGATGAAAAATATTATTTTATTAAAAAATGTGTAATTGAAATTGAGTAGAAGAATGAAAATGAAAAAACAAAAAGTGGCTAAAATAGTAAATTTGCACACAAAACAAGAAAACAAAAATCTCAAAAAGCTTTGGAATTTATGGAAACATGAAATTTGCAAAAACCATTACAACTTATTCGTATGAAATCCAAACAAAATAAATTAATATCAAATTCAAAAGTCAGTGAAAGGAATGCAAAATAACAACATAACGATTTTCAAAATATTATTACCGGAAGGAGAACACAATTTAAAATCAGAAATCACCAAAATGAAGTAACCACAGAACTAGCAAAATAGATGAAAAAAAAAAAAAAACATGATGTTGAGAAAAAAAAATTATGCCTAGATTTGTAGAGGGTCCATTGTTGCAGCAGATGTAATAACCCAAAAAGGAAATTTTCGTTTACCTTCTTAAAGGAAGCGAAGGAGAGTCAATCTCCACCGATCTCCCAATTCAAACCATAGATGCTTCAAATTTCCCTCTCACTACTGAACAAACAAATTCAGAACAACGAGAAAGATAGAATTAGCATGCAAGTATTGAAAATTTCGGAATGAATCCATAGTGATGAAGGTTGATTTGCTAAAAAAAAAAAATGAATTTGTAGGGAAAAGAGAGAGAGACACGAGGAAGAGAGTAGAGGCACACAAAGGAGATTTAGGGAAGGAACAAAATAGGGTAGCAAAAGCAGGATTCAAACATTTGGGTAAATTATTGAAGGAAGACAAATTCTATTATAAAATGCTCAGATAAAATTCAATTTTATTTATATCATTATCAACAAGAATGCTATATTTAAATGTTATAAAATGTGTAAAATGTTCAATCCCTAATTGTTCAGTACATAAGAGGAAGAATGAACTAGGATGCACACATCATGGCTAACGTTCAAGGGAAGCTTGGTATATTTCAATGCACCGTGCTTGCGTACCACATGTCCATCTTCGAAAAGAGTACATAACAAATTCAAAGGATGCATGAACCTCTGTATAGATACTCGGATAGGGCTTTATTGCTTGGGGATTGATATAACATCATAATTGTTAGGAGGAGTTCACAGAGTTAGTACAATATTCCAACAGTTTTTATGTGCGTAAAATGAAAGTCAATCAGATCTAATATTACAGAAACAAGTAAACTTAAAATATAGCAAAGATCAAAGAACAGGATACAGTAAACAAAAAAGGATAACGACTTATCTTTTATAGACAAAGCGACCAAATAACAGTTTTACAGCCTCAATCGTTATACAATAACCTTCGAACGTAAATCACAACCATCTGATGGATTACAAAGATCTTAAACACTCAGACTCAGCCCGTATTTCACACAAGAACTCAAAATCTCAGATTACAACAGTTCACTCAAGAACATAGACCTCGACTCAAATACAAATCACACAAGATACCAATATTTGAGAGAGAAACAGAAAATCAAACAAGAGTTTTGATTTTCATCAGAGAGATCAAGACGAAACCCAGAACGGCGCAGAGACTCAACAGAGGAGAATAGAAGAGTCGAGAAACCAATCGAATGAAATCTCAAACCCTAGAAATCCTATTTAAATGGGTCACGCAACAGTCGCCAATCCAACGGCGTTGGAGGCGACACGTGGTGACTCCATTACCGTTGATTTCCCAAGGTAAGTAAAAACGCGATTTTAGTTATTTTGGACCAAGCACGTTTTTCTTCAGCCATCAAAGGATCAAGTTTGCTGGGCTTCTGATTTAATTCCAGCTGGGCTCACTTGTTCGGCCCAATGGGCAGCAGCATCATTGTGCTAATTTCCCTTCATACTCCACCTTGGTACAATGATTCACGTTCATCAATGGTCTTATAATGTATAGGATATCATAGGCATACATTTGCACAGGTTTGCAGCATCCACAGATTTAGCAAGGTGCAACATTGAGCAAAGTCAAGCAGTCCAGGAATTTGTTCAAAGGCAATACTTTGGTACCTACATCAGCAGGGTTAAAATGAGTAGAAATCTTTTCAAGTTTCACAACACCTTGTGAAATAACATCTCTAATAAAATGAAATCTAACATCAACATGTTTAGATCTATTATGCAGCACAGGATTTCTACTTAAATGAATTGCAGATTGACTATCAGAATAAAGAACAACATCATTAATAAAGCCAAATTCATTTAGTAACCCTTTTAACCAAATTCCTTCTTTTATAGCATCTGTGGCTGCAATGTATTCAGCCTCAGTAGAAGACAATGCCACAATCTTTTGAAGTTGTGATTTCCAACTTATGCAAGAGTTACACAAGGTATACATGTATGAAGAAGTAGATTTTCGATTATCTCTATCACCTGCATAATCAGAATCAGTAAACCCCTTTAAAATAACTCCCTCAGCTTGTTTTCTAAACTGAATCCCTAAGTTTGAGGTCCCCTTAATGTATCTAAGAAGCCATTTCATTGCTTCCCAATGTGTTTCACCTGGATTTGACATATATCTACTTAAAACACTTATAGAATATGCTAAATCAGGTCTAGAACATACCATGAGATACATTACAGATCCAACAGCATTAGGGTACGGCACATGTGCCATTCTTTCTATCTCTTCTTTAGTTTTAGGACATAAATCATTTGACAGTTTAAAATGATTTGCTAAGGGGACACTAACACATTTGGATTCAGTCATAGAAAATTTGCTGAGTAATTTCTGAATGTAGGATTTTTGGCTAAGACTTAGTGTGCCTTCTCTTCTATCTCTTTTTACTTCCATACCTAAAATCTTTCTAACTGGACCTAAATCCTTCATTTCAAATTCAGATTTTAGTTTTTCTTTGATTTCTTCAATTTCCTTTATATCATGGCTTGCTAATAGCATGTCATCCACATAAAGTAATAGGTAAAGTGAATTAGCTCCACCTTTACCTTTGCAATAAAGACAAGTATCAAAGTTACTCCTCTTAAACCCAAGTCCAAGAACAAAGTTGTCAAATTTTTTATACCATTGTCTTGGAGCTTGTTTTAAGCCATAAAGAGATTTTTTAAGAAGGCATACTAAGTCAGATTTTTTATTCACTTCAAATCCTTTTGGTTGTTTCATGTAAATGGTTTCATCTAAATCTCCATTTAGAAAAGCTGTTTTTACATCTAATTGGTCTAATTCCCAATTAAATTGAGTGGCCAAAGCAAGGATGACTCTAACTGTAGTGAATTTTACTACAGGGGAAAATATTTCATTGAAATCAACTCCCTCTTTTTGAGTAAAACCTTTTGCTACCAAACGGGCTTTGTACCTTATGTCATTCTCACTTTGTTCACCCCTTTTAATTTTATAAATCCATTTACAATCTACAACCCTCTTACCCTCAGGTCTTTTTACCAAAATCCAAGTTTTATTTTTGTTTAGGGATTCCATTTCATCTTGCATGGCTGCAAGCCAATTTTTAGAATCTTGGCTACTCAAAGCTTCCTCAAAGGACTCAGGTTCTTCCTCAATCATATCATGATAGGTCAGCAGGGAAACATCATTTTCAAACCTAACAGGAGGTCTAATTATCCTTCTTTCCCTATCCCTAACCAGTTGATAGTCAGCTAAGGACTGTTCAGGCTCATAAACAGTCTCAGGAACCTCACCAGTTTGATTTTCAGGTTCAGATTCCTCATTATTTTGAGGGACAGATTGGCTGGATTCATCCCCAGATTGCTCCACCTCAAGCTCAACCCTTTTTCTCCTATCTTCAGATTGGTTTGACTCAGAAAATTCTACAGATTGTTGTTCAGACTTAAAGCAGGGTAGGTCATCTTCATTAAAAACTACATTTCTACTTAAGATGACCTTATAGCCTTTAAGCTCTCTCACCCATAATCTATAGCCTTTAACCCCTTCACCATAGCCCAGAAAAACACACTTAAGAGCTCTAGGTTCTAGTTTTCCTTCAGTTTGATGAGCAAAGGCTGCACATCCAAAAACCCTCAAGTTACTGAAGTCTACTGGTGTACCTCTCCATTTCTCTTCTGGGATCCTAAAGTCTATAGCACTAGAGGGGCATCTATTTATCAGATAACTAGCAGTTTTAACTGCTTCACCCCAAAAAATTTTTGGCAGGCCAGAACACAACAACATGCATCTAACTTTATTAAGAATAGTTCTATTCATTCTTTCAGCCAAGCCATTTTGTTGAGGTGTGTGTGTGACAGTTCTATGTCTTAACATACCAGATAATTTGCACAATTCATCAAACTCAAAGTTGCAGAATTCCAAACCATTATCAGTTCTTAAAACTTTAATTTTCTTATCTGTTTGATTCTCAACTAAAAGTTTCCATTCTTTAAAAACATTAAAAGTGTCAGATTTAGATTTTAAAAGGAAAACCCAATTTTTTCTTGAAAAATCATCAATGACAAGCAAGAAATATTTATAACCAGAATGTGTGCACACAGTTGCTGGTCCCCACAGATCAGCATGCAAGTATTCAAGTATGGAGACAGATTTATGCATTCCAGGTAGGAAAGGTAATCTATTATGTTTTCCTAAAATGCAATAGTCACAAAAACTCAATTTTTCAATGTTATCTTTTCCAAACACACCCTGTTTTTTCAAAATCTGAAGACCTTTATCACTAATATGGCCCAATCTTTTGTGCCATATTTGTGATTTATCATTTGGGACTGAGATTACTGCTGCAGTGGAATCCAAAATATTTTCAGATTGTAAAATGTAAAGGCCATGTCTCTTGGGGACTTTTATAATCAGATTAGAGTCCCTTAAGATTTTAATGTATCCCTCATTGATTACAATGTCAAAATTAAGGTCATCTAAGACTCCTAAAGAGATCAGATTTCTTTGTAAGTCAGGAACATATCTAGTATTTTCAAGAATCAACTTATTATTTCCTTTTAAGTTCAAAATAATAGTTCCTATACCCTTAACTTGACATGTCATGTGATTACCCATTAAAACCTTACCACCAGTTACATTTTCAAGATCAGCAAACAAATCCTTATTAGGACACATATGATAGGTGCAACCTGAGTCAAGAATCCACTCTTGACTAGGTGGATGACTGACAGCCACATAAACTTCATCAATATTGTCATCATTATAGGCCAAAGCAGCCCCACCATCCTTATTAGACTTGTTTTTAGAATCATTAAGTCTTTTAGGACACTCTTTAATAAAATGACCTTCTTCTAGACAATAGAAGCATTTCTTGCCTTTTGTCTTCATTTTATTTTTGTCCTTAAAGTTGCCCTTTTTCTTGTATCCAAAATTCTTATTAGGATTTCCATATTTTGGATTGGTCTTGGACTTCATCATCAAATTAATGCCACTAACAGATTCTTTCCTATCAGATTTTAATTCTAGTTCTTTAGATCTTAAGGCATTAATTATCACCTCAGTAGTTAGAGTATCCCTCCCATATTCAAGAGCACTTCTAACATCTTTATACTTATCACTAATAGAGTTTAGAAGAACCACAGCCAACTGATCTTTTGAGAGCTTCTCATCACAGTTGGCTAGGTCACGGGATAGTCTATTGAACCTGTCAATGTTGGATTCAAGATCAAGAGAAGGGTCCAGTTTGAAACCAAAAAATTGTTTTAAAAGATACACCTTATTAGGCATAGTTTTATTCAAGTAGGTGGTTTCCAATTTCTTCCACAATTCAGCAGTAGTCTTAGTCTCACCAATTTCTCTAATCACATTGTCAGATAAATGCAAGAAAACAGTACTCCATGCAGTTTCATCTTGTTCAGTCACTTTACTAGATTCAAGATCAGTAGGCCATGACTCATCAATGGCCTTGGCACATTTTTGTTGAAGTAAGAGGGCTTTCATTTTCTGACGCCAGAGACTAAAATCTCCTTTGCCATTAAAAACTTCCATTTCAAATCTTGAAGAAGTCATTCTTTCTTTAAGTCAATGATGTATGCAGATCAATCAGACATCAACAAACGATTTGCAATTCAGATAAGTCAAGAATTACCACAAAGGTAGATTCTGCAGAGTACACAGATTGCACGTTCAAAAACAGTAACTTAAAGAGAGATGTCACACTGTACACAAAAGGACAGGAGGAGTGGTTTTTCAAGAGGATCAAGAATCTTGACTTTGATCCAAGTAACCCTCATATTCCAGGAAACTCTAGGTTTCTGGACAAAGGAATTACTGGAGCCTTGATTCAGGTTTTTTCAAACAGATTTAAGGCACAAGGCAAGAATTGTACACTATACAGACAATTTAACCAAGTCCGAAAAAATTAATCAAGATAGTAAACAGAACAAACACTTCAAATCACCCAACAACTAGTACTTAATATGACAAGGATGTAAGAAAGGTCGAGTAGTGGACAGATCTCACCAAAGCCCTTTAATTAGGGTTTCAAGAAGTCGCAGTCACGTTCAAAGAAAACCACACTGGTCTCGGTGTCAAAAATAAAACGCTCAATGTATCAAGAACTCCATCCTGATCGCTCTGATACCACTGTTAGGAGGAGTTCACAGAGTTAGTACAATATTCCAACAGTTTTTATGTGCGTAAAATGAAAGTCAATCAGATCTAATATTACAGAAACAAGTAAACTTAAAATATAGCAAAGATCAAAGAACAGGATACAGTAAACAAAAAAGGATAACGACTTATCTTTTATAGACAAAGCGACCAAATAACAGTTTTACAGCCTCAATCGTTATACAATAACCTTCGAACGTAAATCACAACCATCTGATGGATTACAAAGATCTTAAACACTCAGACTCAGCCCGTATTTCACACAAGAACTCAAAATCTCAGATTACAACAGTTCACTCAAGAACATAGACCTCGACTCAAATACAAATCACACAAGATACCAATATTTGAGAGAGAAACAGAAAATCAAACAAGAGTTTTGATTTTCATCAGAGAGATCAAGACGAAAAACCCAGAACGGCGCAGAGACTCAACAGAGAAGAATAGAAGAGTCGAGAAACCAATCGAATGAAATCTCAAACCCTAGAAATCCTATTTAAATGGGTCACTCAACAGTCGCCAATCCAACGGCGTTGGAGGCGACACGTGGTGACTCCATTACCGTTGATTTCCCAAGGTAAGTAAAAAACGCGATTTTAGCTATTCAGACCAAAACACGTTTTTCTTCAGCCATTAAGTGGATCAAGTTTGCTGGGCTTCTGATTTAATTCCAGCTGGGCTCACTTGTTCGGCCCAATGGGCAGCAGCATCATTGTGCTAATTTCCCTTCAATAATGTTAAACAACGTTGAATCATTGCGTTTGCTTCTAAGTTGTGAACGAGGTTATCCAATGGTGCAGTTAGTTGACAGCATATGTGGATTATGCAGTAATGGCTTTTCGATAGACACACACTTGAGGCTCAAATATGTACACATTGGATGTCGGAAGATTTTGACCAAGATATTTTAACTGAGGTTTGTATTAGGAAATGAGACATATCTTGTAAACATGTACTTAACGTGAATTTGACCTAAAGCACATGCCGTAACCGGACATAGAATGCCTTTCTACGAGTTGTGTTTTTCCTCTTACAGGATCAAGTATTGCAAT
Organism: Fraxinus quadrangulata; assembly: GCA_903798255.1. NCBI lineage: Eukaryota > Viridiplantae > Streptophyta > Magnoliopsida > Lamiales > Oleaceae > Fraxinus > Fraxinus quadrangulata. Next base: position 23,410 of record CAIGRB010024015.1, read on the forward strand.
ATACCCCGTTTACAACGTATCAGATTTGGTCATTGTACAAGATGTCCTCAATTTTCAAATGTGGTCACCTATAGTACGGCATCAATCTGATCGACCTCATGTCAAGTGATAGTGGTCAAAGAAGTGAAGGACCTATTAGACTTTGCACGTGTGGCACTCCTGGACACAACATGCATACATCTTTGAACCCGATTTGAATATAAATTTGTTCAAATCCTAACGTAACTAGATAAAGATGTATGTTTTGAAAGTTAAATATATTGTAAATGAGATTTTCGTAATTTGTAGTTCGTTAACTTCCGTTTATGATGAAAATCCAATTTTGCTTCTTCTTTTTTCAACATAAATATTTTTTATTTTAATTTATTTGCAAGTCGGAGACTACAAAGCCAAATACTAAGGGGGCAAAGTAGTCGGATTTAGGATTTCGAGTGAGTACGGGCGGTTGTTGAACGTTGAACATTAATAGCGACAATTATGAAAACCAATACCTTGAATTGAAAGTGTAGATGTATATTATCTATCAGTCTAATAATATTTATTGAATAAGAATCTGAAGTTTGAAAAATTGGTCAACTTATTTACTTTCTTGATTCGATTTGTTAATAATATCAGTCTAGTAAACTATTTCATAGCTTTAAAGATGACAAAGGTTTTGTCATAAAATGTGTGAAGAAAAATTGGAGTCAATGCTTATCCAAATTGCTAAATTTTCTTGCTGATTAAATAGTCTTTAATGACAATATTAAAACAAATAAATTTTTGGGATTCAATAAATGTCAACTGTCAATTTAATTTTTGTTTCTTCTTTATTTTTTCACTCTTCAAAACATAGTTATCATATCTGATCCGGTCGTTGACCCCGACAAATTATCGGGTCATCGAGTCAGTGGTTTAACCGTCAAGTCATTAAACGGTCAAATTTTAGTATTTTTATAGAGAGAGAGAGAGAGAGAGAGAGAGAGAGATTACATTTTTAAAACTGAAAATATATATATATTTTCGCCGGTGGGACCAAGTCTTTTCCCTATTTTTTCAGAAACTACATAACCAAACCAAACAAATCATATAGTAATATGGTTGTTGCAAGACCAGGACCATACTGAACAAAACATTACCCTAAGAAATGAGAACATTAACAAAACACCAAAAAAATTGAAAAAATACTGATGATATAAGATAACAATTATACTCATCATTAAAAAGGTGTCAAAATTTATAGGTCAATTCGAATCGGCCCATCAAATTTAGAGCCCGGAATGGATCGATCCAGTTATAGGGCTGGCCCGTTCCGGTTAGTGAGCAAGTCTTAATCGGAACACAAAAAATGTACTAACCCGTAAATCGCCCATAGCTCGGGAATGTTTTCTGGTGGTCTTGGACCAGACTATACCTTCTATTCAATTAAGGCAAACAACATTAAATCTTAGCCCCTGTTTAGTAGAGATAGATTTTTAATAGATTTTTTAAAAAAATGATGAAATATGTGGTAAAAAAGTTGTGGTCTCATGAAATACATGATTAAAATTAATTATTGGTTTTGGATTAAGGGAACTTCTCTTGAATTAAAAAGGTCAATTAAAGGTTTACATCATCATCCCATACTAGATGGATTTAGCCTACATGCTAATTACACAAAAACAAGAAATATATTGATTATTCATTACTACGTATTTATAATTGCAAAGAGATGAAAGAGGATCAATTTCACCTTCTTTGAATTCCTTCAATTGAGTCTTCAATTAATTTTAGATTATTCACTTTCTTATGATCTTCAATTCTGAGCTGCAAATCTTCAAGCTTCTGATGTTAATTGCGTTATATCTCTTTCTAGCTTTCTTCTCCAAGTTGTGATATCAAGAACAGTGAATTTGACCTCCCAAAGTAGGTTAAAATCTGAGTCAATTACTTTCATGAAGAGGTTTACTTCAAAAAGGAAACAAAATCTTCTGCCACAGATTAAACTATGCAATTGCACAATATGCTTTGCTGCGATATCACAGCCTGCATAGTCATTGAATTTAGAGAAATGTTGTTTGTACATTGCCCCTTACACTTAGTTTGACATTTTTTTGTCATTTTATATGCGTATTGTCTATTATATCCTTATTGCTATATTCCGCAATTTAACCTTCAAAAATTGGTATCAGAGCCTAGTAATGAAACTAAAATTTATTTTTAAAATGAATAGAAAAGAT
>CAIGRB010024031.1:0-16714 GCA_903798255.1 Fraxinus quadrangulata
TTTCATTCATCATGTTGTTTTAATTTTGATTTCTTGTCCATTTCCACTAAGGGAAAATATTCCCATCAGGCATACTGTAACCATATTGGTTTACTAATAGATATTTAACCGGATTTGAGACATCCATTAAACACGACTGGCCACTTATTAATTAATTAATATTGGTCCTTTAGTAAATAGTATAAATTAACTAATAGCACAAATGTTCCACGTTAACTAATTAATTACTTCTTAATTTCATTCTGGTAGTTCTCGCCTTTTGTGTGACTGGCTAAGTTCTCAATCATGATGTCAATCATGATGCCGGATGATGTGAATTATTATTCTGATCTAATTAAAATAAGATAAATTAAAATCTTTCTTTTAATTCATTGTTAATTCAAATAGATTAATTTCTTCCCATTCGTCGCCCTTGATGGACATCTAACAATATGTGACGATAATATACGTGATGAGAAATTTCACATGTTGTGACAAAATCAAATTATCATGGAAATATAATCCTTTCGTCAATATACTCATCAATTTTGAGATATGAATATATGTCAATCTCGATTTAATCGACAATATCTTTTTCTCGCTCTTAAGTCAATTATTCTCGACACTTTTTTCTACTTATGAACTCACCTTGGTCAAGAATTTTGATACTCGTACCTCATTATTATTTAAGCACATGGATAATTTTATATTCAGTAATATAACCTATATCTCAATATCACAACTCCTTGTGATCAATAAGTTATCAAGACATGAATTACGAACACTATTAACTTAATTTCTTAAAATATAATAGATCTATCAAAAATAAAATACGTTGATCATTAAAATGTTTATATCCTAAAATCGATTAGACATAGATTATAACTTACAATTTAAACCCCTATATGTATGATGTAGGTAGATGAAGTCACCATTCTAATAATTGTTGTTGTAAATGATAAATTTATTAGTGAATAACAATTGTATCATTGCATCCCTAAAATATTATTACCATTGTATTCCTAATCATTTTCTATAGATATGGGGCATTGGTTCTCAATAAAATACACATAAATTTATTTACTTCTCTAGTTTTCTCTCTAGCTTATAACACATTATCAGCATGATTCTCTTAAAATCAAAGTGAATTAGTATAATGTAATAATTTTTAGAAATTAATTTGGTGACATGTAAATTTTTTTTCTATATACATATGCATTAATTCTCAAATTTTATATACATTAATTCTGCAATAATCATTTCCTTTTTGATTCATACATTTAATTCATGTCTTTTGATATGTGGAATTCATATCTTGAACTTCTGAATATGTGAAATTATTTTGAACTTATTCATGCCTTTAACATCTACATATGTGAATTCACGTGTTTGGTATTTTTTGTATGTTGGTAAAAGATATAGTCAATAAAAGATTTAGTTAATTATGTTAACTTCTATATATAACGATTTTTTTTCCTAATACATGTATGGTAATTAATATTTTTAACGTGATTAAATATATTTAGATGTTCCTTTATAAACTTTAAATTAAATCCATCACATTGTTGCTTCTGAAGTAGCACAACATTATACTTTATAATATTTTTACATTGTTGCTCATTTCATATGTAATTTATGAATTTTTGCTGGTAGATGTGGCTGATGATATCCTACTCTTCAGTAGAGATTTCACACCTCGGCAACGAACCTGTAGGCAAAGAAAATATTAAATAATAAGAACTCATTTAAAAAAAATCAAGTAGTTAGGAAAAAGAACTTACTGGTGAAAGAATAGGTGGTTGGAACTGTAAGATGAGCATGGGGTCGTCCTCCATGGTGTCCCACCTCCCTGACACCCAAAACCATGAGTTTCTATACTCCTTTACCAAGGAGGGTGTATCTATCACGAAGGCGAGTGAGATCCCCATGGAATCAAATAGTACCACCCCTTACTCTTATCACCTCCTCCTACGCTTTTGGGAAAGTACAGGGAATGAAAGACACTAAATGGCATGTCAACGCCCAGGCTGACCTGACGCCACAACATCCACGATAACCATCTCTGGCCAATAGTTCGGATGGAATTAGGTCGGAGCTAGCCCATACGAGCGCAAGACTAACCTAAAAAAAGGGTTGAAGGGGAGCCTAAGACCCGCTTTTAATAGATTTTTATTTATGGCCACGTAGTCCGGCTTCGGATAGCAGGTTCTTTCATTGGGGTTGGGGATAATGAGATCTATGCTATCAGGAATCCTATAGAGCTCTCTACACTTAACTAGTTTTTCTGAGATGATGTTGGAAGGATATTCAGAAGTCCCCCACTTAATGGAAGTATCTACAGGAGGGGTGAGTAATCTCCATATATTTTTCCTCAACTTGATAGCCCTACCTATCTCATGCAAAGAGAGAGAGCAATTGGTTTCCTTACCTCCGAACTCCCCACGGAGAGCCTCTCCTTAGTAGGCTTGTACCTAGAAACTTAGGAAACTATTTTCATTTTGAAATAAAGTGTGAGGGAGGGAGAGTTAACTAAATGTTGGTTTCGAACGGAGCGATGGTCACTGTAAATTATCAAAGGACGCTAGATTTGCAAGGTTATAGTTACAAGAAAAGAAGAGTTATAGGAGATTTTTGCGAAATGAAAATCAAACAAATGAGCGAGCTTAGACTTATTTAGGTGATGTCAAAGAGCCTCAACCATTAGATGATTGCTGATCCCATCCTCACCGTTCATATTCTTGGTTCATCAGCACCGTTGAATTCAAAACGTCATTTGATGAAGGGCTATGATGAAGCAGTTTGTCTTACGTGCGCATACAAACGTGTAGCCTCGAGCTACCGCAGCCATTGCCATGATTACCATTTATTACCTAGGAAGTGTGTATTGGAAGCAAGCGACGTCCACAAAAATTGCCTTGGGAAAATGCAAAGATTTTTCAAATCATTAGTGCATAACCCTAGGTTTTCCATTCACTTAGAACTTCACCTCTGTCACAACTTTCCTTAAAGTTTCCGTAACTCAAGGTTTCGTCCTTTTGCTAGGACTTCACCTCTATCACAACTTTCATTAAAGTTGTCATCACTCAGGGCTCCGTACTTCTGCTAGGACTTGCCTCTGCTATAACTTTTCTTAAAGTTGTCATCACTCAGGGCTCCATTCTTTCTGCTAGGACTTCGCCTCTGCCACAGCTTTTCTTAAAGTTGCCATCACCCCGGGCGTCGTTCTTTTACTAGGACTTCGCCTCTGTCATAGCTTTCCTTAAAGTTGCCATCACTTAGGGCTCCGTTCTTCTATTAGGACTTCACATCTGCCACAACTTTCCTTAAAGTTGCCATTACTCAAAGCTTCGTCCTTTTGCTAGGAATTTGCCTCTGCCACAACGTTCAGTAAGAAAATTACAATCAATGCCTACATTGGAATTCGCCTCCGCCAAGCTCATCAATCTGAAATGTATAATTAGGGTGAGCATTTTAAAAAAATACTCAGTAGTATGCACACACGCTAACGAGACAATTATATATGAACATTAACATAACACGCAAAAGCCTTATTTAAAAGTAAATCGATGATCAATCGACATACTTTTATTCTAGTGATTACCTCAATCACAAATAGTCGTAGTGATTACCTTCAATCACAAATAATCGTAGTGATTACCTTCAATCACAAATAATTTCCACAAAGCAATTAATAGTTACGTACATGCTAGCATATAAATAGCATATAAATTTCTCAAAAGCGTAAATAACTTGTGTACGGGAGAGGATACTACCTTAAGATTGCTAGAGTGGAGTCGTAGATGGAATTTTCAATTGCAAAGAGAATCAGCAAGCTTGCATTTTTGCTTTCTTCAAACGTATATTAGGAATGGCTGTGCATGTGTGTAGGGGTAATAAAAAAAGTTATACTCTCTTGTCTAAAAGCCGAAGTAATAAATTAGAAAAAGGAAAATTGTATATGGAAATTGCTATGGTGTGGTGTATAATCCATAAATATACATGTATATTCCCATAAAACCAACCATCATTGCTTAGAGGAAAAGCGAGGGAGTTAAATGAGAAAGTGGCTGAGAAAGTTAAAAGAAGGGGCAAACGTAGACTTCCGATGACTAGGTGGAAAATATATACACATTTTTTGAGGTTACCAAACAAGGTGAAATATTTAAATTTTGAAACAAGCTCAAGTATTGTTTAATAGTAATATATTTAGAAAGTTACGCTTAATAAAAATAATTTTGGATTGAGTATTATATAGTTGCCAAATTAAATCGTCGTCCATCACTTTAAACTAAATACACTAAATCATGGTTTTTAAAAGACTAAAATAACTGATCAAATTAATTTAACATGGGTTCTCAAAATAATGAGACTAAGCTAAAATAATTAGATCGTCATATATGAAAAAATTGCTAGGCAACATATTATGGTGACCAAATAAATAACTTAAAATTTTAGGGGTGTAGTAGCGATGCGACAGGTAAAAATATCCATAAAAGAGTTAAAACTTTCGGTCGCTACAACCCTCACCTCTTAAAAATAAATATCGTCATCGAAATTTTAACTTACTTGCTTAATGAGATCGGGATATTTAGTCAAAATATCTTCTTCTCTTTCTCAAGTAGCCTCATCTTCACCATGTCTATCCATTGAACTTTGACTAAGGGGACCTCTCGGTTCCTTAGAACGTGGACTTTTCTCTCTAGCACCATAACAAGAACTTCTTCATATGTCATATCACTCCAGACATCCAAATATTGAACATTTACCTCATGGCTAGGATCGGAGACGTACTTTCTCAACATAGATACGTGGAATACGTTGTGCATTGCCGATAGCTCAGGTTGCAATGCCAAGCTGTATGACACATTCTCAACTCTCTCAAGAATCTCATATGAGCCGATGAATATAGGTCTTAGTTTACCTTTCTTCCCAAATCGTATTATCCCTTTCATTGGTTCCACTTTAAGAAATACTTTCTTACCAACTTCAAAGTTCAACTCTTTTCATCTATTGCCAGCATAACACTTCTGGCGATCTTAGGCTATTTTAATCCTCATTCTAATATTATCAATGGCCTTTACGATTCTTTCAACTAACTCTGGACCAAAAACCCTTCTTTAACCAACTTTATCCCAACATATCCGTGAACGACATCGCCGGCCATACAGGGCTTCGTATGGTGCCACGCCAATAGTAGTCTAGAAACTATTGTTGTATGCAAACTCCACTAGTGGCAAATGATTTTCCCATTTACCACCCAAGTCTAGGATACATGCTCTCAACATATCCTCAAGAACTTGGATAGTTCGTTCAGATTGCCCATCAGTTTGAGGGTGATATGCCGTACTAAACTTTAACTTAGTGCCCAAAGCTTTCTGAAGGCTTGTCCAAAAATTTGAAGTAAATCCCGAGTCTCTATCATAAATAATAAATGCTAGAAATCCATGAAGTCGAACAATTTCTTTAACATATAGCTGTGCAAACTGTTCTAAGTTGTAGGTCATCCGAATAGGTAAGAAATGAGTAGACTTCGTTAGTCGGTCCACAATTATCCAGATCTAGGAAAACCTATGACAAAATTCATTGCAATCTTCTCCTACTTCCACTCGGGTATATCCATTAGGTTTAATAGCCCTAATGGCCTATGATGTTCTGCCTTTACTTGTTGACAAACCATGCATCTGGACACAAATAGAGCTATATTTCCTTTTATATTTCTCCACCAATATGTGTTGCGCAAATCTCTATACATTTTGGTTCTACCTAGGTGTGTGGCGTAAGGTGCGGAATGAGCTTCGGTCATAATCTCATTCCTCAATTTTTCATCCTTGAGCACACATAGTCGACCTCTAAACATCAGAGCTTTGTCTTCCGCTATTTCAAATCCTTTTCTCATCTCAGTCCCCACACCTGCCCTCATCCTTTCTAAAAAGGGATCCTCATTTTGTACTGTTACAATTTTATCACATTCGAAAATAATGAATGTGTCCTCATCGAAGGCTTTAATACTTCAATCCTTAGGTTCTCAAAATCTCTAATCAACTGATTCTGGACTATACACAATACAGACAATTGTCCCATGTTCTTGCTGCTTAGAGCATCTGCGACTACATTAGACTTACCCGGATGGTATAGGATAGTGCAGTTGTAGTCTTTCACCAATTCTAGCCATCGTCGTTGTCTCATATTCAACTCCTTCTGAGCGAAGAAGTATTTGAAACTCTTATGGTCGGTGTAGATCTCATACTTGCTTCCATAGAGGTAGTGGCGCCAAATCTTCAATGTGTTGGATAATTTTGCTCATACTGTTTCAACAGTCTCGAAGCATATGCTGTCACTTTCCCAAGTTGCATTAAGACACAACCCAAAGCGAGCTTAGATGCATCACTGTAAATCACAAAACCCTTTAAACCATCAGGTATAGCCAATACTAGTGCTCAGACTAGTTTGTTCTTTAGCTCTTGAAAACTCTGTTCACACTTATGAAACCATACAAACTTAACACCTTTCCTAGTCAACTACATCATAGGACCAGCTACCTTGGAAACCTCTTCTATGAATCGTCGATAATATCCGGCTAAGCCAAGAAGGCTTCTCACTTCACTCACATCTAAAGGTCTCGACCAATTAGCCACCCCTTCAACTTTGGAAGGATCGACTTCAATTCCTCTAGCTGTCACAACATGACCCAAAAACCCTACTCGATCCAACCAAAATTGACATACAGCTTCTCTTCGCGTAAGGTTTCTAAAACCCTTCTCAAATGTTCTTCATGTTGATGATGGTCTCTCGAGTTTATCAATATGTCATCTATAAATACTATAACAAACCTATCTAGGTATTGGTGGAAAACTCGATTCATTACGTCCATAAATACTGCATGGGCCTTAGTCAAACCAAAGGGCATTACCATAAACTCATAGTGCCCATAGCGAGTTCGAAATGCCGTCTTTGGTATATGAGTTAGCTTAACCTTCAGCTGATTGTAGCCTATCCTTAAATCAATCTTTGAGAATATCGTTGTACCTTTCAACTGATCGAACAAATCCTCAATTCTAGGAAGAAGGTACTTATTCTTGATTGTACCTATCAGCTTATGATAGTTGATACACATCCTCATTGTACCGTCCTTTTTTACAAAGAGTATTGGTGCTCCCCATGGGGACACACTCGGTCTAATGAACACTTCGTCTAGAAGTTCTTCTAGCTGTATTTTCAACTCTTGCAGTTCCTTTGGTGCCATTCGATATGGAGCTTTGGATACTGGCGCAGCTCCAGGTACCAGATTTATTGCGAACTCCACTTGCCTATCTGGTGGAATACCTGGTAGATCAATCGGAAACACATCAACATATTCTCATATCATCGGTACGTTATCTAATATTATCTCTTCTGAAGGGGTTCCAATAAGGCTAACAAGATACCATAAATAGTAATGCTTCTTCAACAGCCTCTCTATTTTCAAAGCGAATATGAGGCTGGGAAGTGCCTTAACTTTTGACCCAAAAAAATCTAAACTCTTTTCCTCCAGGTCTTCGAAAAATTACTTCTTTTTCAAAACATACTATAGTGGCTCAATTTATACCCAATCAATCCATTCCTAGTACAATATCAAAATCTTTCATTCTTGTAATATGCAAGTCTGCTTCTAAAATTAATCCATCAAAATCTATCTGTACAGCCATAGCTACTATATCGGTATCAATCGTTCCTCCAGATGGCATACTTAACCTCTAGTACACGATCAACTTCCTGACATCGAATATTAATCTTAGCTAGGCATGCTTCAGATAAGAATGAATGGGTTGCACCAGAATCGATAAGAGCATAAACAGGGATGCTAGAGACTGATAGAATACCTGCAATAATGTCCAGATTCTAGACGACCTTATTGTGAGTTATAGCAAACACCCTTGCCTTTCCTTTACTAGTCTACTCGTTTTCCTTAGTTGGTAGTGCTCGGCATTACGAAACATAGTGACCGGTTTGTCCATACTTGAAGCAGACATTTTTGCCAAGTATGCACTCACCCTTGTGATTCTTCTTACATGTAGGACACGGAGAAACTTGGTTGCTCAACTGACCCCCGTTGGGTCCTCGATTCTATTTTTTAGATTGACTGCCCAAAGTCTTCCACTTGTTCTGATCATGCTATTTTCTCTTCCTAAAATTATTATGTTGTCCTTGACTCCGGGGCTTCATACTCGAATATGACACAGTTTAGGCCTTCTTCACAACTGCCTGATAGGTATAGAGCTCGTGTGAGCTAACTATCTGCAAGATCTCGTGGTGTAGGTACTCAAGAAGTGTGGGGCATAATGTGACAACTCCTCAAACTTTCGTTCGTAGTCGGTGATATCCATGTCCCTTCGTACCAACTGTAAGAATTCTGTTTTTTTATGATCTCGTATAGCTTGAGGGAAATACTTTTTTCGTCAAATCAGTCTTAAACTGCACCCAAGTCAGGTCGCACCATTCTTCTTCTGTACGAGTGCGAGATGCAAACTCTCACCAGTGGCTCGTCCCTCCAACAAGCATGAATTTAGCCATAACACCTTTTGATTTTCCAGACAAGAGATGTGTCAAAAAAATCTTCTCAATAGTACGCAACCATTATTCGGCTACTAAAGGGTCCTTCCCACCATCAAAAGTAGGAGGGCGATATCCACGAAACTGCTCGATCACGTGGATAACCGATACAACATGGTTCTCCTGAGGAGTCGGTGGTGTCTGTTGTGTCCGTGGCGCTCATGGCACATGTGATGCCTGTTGTACAACTTGAGCTGCCAAAGCTCGTCTTATCTCATCCACTGCCTGTTGTAGTTCCCTGATAGCTCTTACTTGTAGTGTTGGTGCCATTTCCTTTAGGATAAATAAAAGTATGTTTGTAATCCATTGAAATATCACGACATCATAAAGCAATAACATGTCCATAAGGGCTCACAATGAAAGAAAAATAATATAACATCTTCTATTATCTCAATCCTTCAATAGGCATACAACATGACAAAATAGCATCTGACGCTCAAACAACTGAGAAACGAAAGAAATCATACTCGACATTGATCAGATCTAAACATAATAAAATCTACTAAGAATCCACACCATTACTCGTCCTTGCCATCATCATCACTAATCCAGCCTCCATGAACTCTATGTTTCTTGGAAGGTTGCACCTCATCGTTTGAAGTAGGTGGAGGTACATCTTCACGAACTTACATCTTAGTAGGTATACTATTGTCTTCAGGGGTTGCAAGTGCATCATCTCAGGTCAGTTCCCACTGCACCCTCAACTCTATAAAGAAAGTCTCATAGTGAATCTCTCAAGGTGAGATAGGCATAGAAACTCCCCATAAGTAAGTGTAAATCGATTCGGCCATCTCAAGCCATTCTTCTAGTAAGGTATCAATAAGAAGGCGAGTGGCCCAACGACTTGTGACCATATGGCCTAGTTGCCTAACCTTCTTCTACCTTATTATTCACTACCTACATCTTGAATGCTATATCCGAACAAAAAACTCATAAGACTCTTATTTACCTCAGACTTGGCATAGCGTGGTGATGGCAGGTAGTGACTAAAACTTACGATCCGACTCAATTAAAAAACAAAAATAAAAAATAAACCGCGACTCCGATACCAAGGTGTAACGCCCTAGATCCTAATACCCGGAACGCTATCAAATCTTCCTTTTCTAACTTTCGTGGCTCGTTTAAATTTTAAACGCATCAAAAGATTTACAATTTATTTCAAACTTTGGGTGCAAAAAAAAATATTTTACAAAATTCGAAAGTAGAAGAACTTAAAAGAAAATATAATAATAATGAACTTTTAATGTCAAGTCAAATAACTCGTTAAGTTGTTGGAAATATTAAGTTTTTGTGCAAAACTGATTTAGCCCCTGTTTGAAACCCATTTTTTATCTCATTCTATTTCTCATTCTTCATTTCAACCACACATTCTATCAATAAAATAATATTACACATAAACCCAAAAATTCTCCTTACTTTTTAACCACACAATATTCCATCAATCACTATTCCAGAATTTTTTTTTACCCAAAATAGGTGTCAAACGGGGGCTTAACCTACTTAACTTACTCATAAAATCGTGAAATTTAGCAGTAAAGTACATAACCCTATAGGTAAGATCAAAATAAAATCTCAGGGTCAAACTCCTTCGGTTGCTATGTCAAATGATACAATGAAATGGACAACTCGACGAAATGCAATTCACCGTCACAGTTTAGAAAACAAATTAGAATAAAATCATTCGACATGATATGAAGGTAATTCAAATTTCTATGGACATGGAACTCGTAGGGCTTTCAATCATTTTTTGATTTCAAGATGAAATTCATATTATAATTCAAGATATCGCATTTTTGGTAGCTAGATGAAATCTAAAATTTCAAAAGGACAGCAACTAATGTAAATGTTTTTACAAAGTTAGCATTTAAACGAAATACTAAAGCTGTTGGTCCATTTTAATCCACAAAAGAAACAAGATAAAACATAATTTACATAATGTAATAGTCACTGCCATCCGCCATCACGCCTCCCACCAAGCTCGTCAATCTGAAATGTATAATTAGGGTGAGCATTTCGAAGAAATACTTAGTAGTACGCACACACGCTAACGAGACAATTATATATGAACATTAACATAACATTCAAAAGCCGTATTTAAAAGTAAATTGGTGATCAATCGACATACTTTTATTCTAGTGATTACCTTCAATCACAAATAATCTTAGCGATTACCTTCGATCACAAATAATCGTAGTGATTACCTTCAATCACATGATTTCCATAAAGCAATTAACAGTTACGTAGATGCTAGTATATAAATTTCTCAAAAGTGTAAACAACTTGTGTACGAGAGAGGATACTACCTTAAGATCTTTAGAAAAATTGCTAGAGTTTAGTTGTAGAAGGAATTTTCAATTGCACTATCACCAAAAAGAGAATCAGCAAGCTTGCCTTTTTCAAATGTATATTAGGAACGGCCGTGCATGTGTGTATGTATAATAAAAAAAGTTATACTCTCTTGTTACTAAAGGCCGAACTAGTAAATCAGAAAAAGGAACAATGTATATGGAAGTTGCTGTGGTGTGGTGTATAATCCATAAATTTACATGTATATTCTCATAAAACAAACCGTCATTGCTTAGAGGAAAAGTGGGGGAGTTAAATGAGAAAGTGTCTAAGGAAGTTAAAAGAAGTGGGGGCAAACGTAGACTTCCGATGACTAGGTGGAAAATATATACATGTTTCTTGAGGTTGCCAAAGAAGGTGAAATATTTAAATTTTGAAACAAACTCAAGTATTGTTTAATAGTAATATATTTAGAAAGTTACGCTTAATAAAAATAATTTTGGATTGAGTATTATATAGTTGCCAAATTAAATCGTCGGCTGTCACTTTAAACTAAATACACTAAATCATGGTTTTTAAAAGACTAAAATTAACTGATCAAATTAGTACAACTTGGGTTCTCAAAATAATAAGACTAAGCTGAAATAATTTGATCATCATATAAAAAAAATTTCTAGGCAACATACTATGGTGACCAAATAAATAACTTAAAATTTTAAAGGTGTCGCGACGTGATAGGTAAAAATTTCCTTGAAAGAGTTAAAAATTTCGGTCACTACAACTTCAACCTTATGTACAAGATCTTTTATAGAAAAATCTCAAGAATCAAATCCTTAAAACTGATTGATGTATGACAGACTCCAAAATGTCAAGTCACGCCTTACAGTGTCAGGTAGCATTATATGAACTGCCTACCTATGTATTGAAGGATAGACACATGTAAGAGGATGGTCTGCCTTAGATTCAAGACCATGTGTTCCACATCCAACGGTTGTTCTCTTATTCTCTTTCACTATAAATACCTACACTTGCACTATAGGAAGAGGGTTGGTGATGGGAACCCACGTAGCAATTGTAGCTATGGGACCCATGACAAGTTAGAACAACCCAAGAAAGTCACGCATCAACGTTTGAAAAGCTCGACCGAATAAATTATTGAACCAAGAACCAAGACAAGCACTAACAATATCTTAACCCAAGATCACAAAACTTATGAACTTTACTTTAAATTTGTAGAAGGCCACAATAATTTAATTTTTGATAAATTCAAAATTAAACAATGAAGAACGAGAAGAAAACAAATTATCCTTGCGATAATAATCTCAATAATTGTGTGTTTACAATGAATACAATGAGCCCTATATATAGGGAACCCATAAAACCTAGTTAAAAACGGAATTTATGTCTTAAAGATATCAAAAATATATTATACAAGAGTTTTAACTAAAATAAAAGATTACACAAAAATTTGAAAAATTTGCTGTCGAAAATACACTATGCAGCTGTAAATGTAATTCTATGCGGCCACATAGATCAACAGAGGTCCTCTCCTTTGGGCTTTGTAAAGGGGCATACGATCGCATGCCCTAAACAACTATGTGGTCGCATAGTTGTTCCTTTCTACCTCTCCATCCATTGTTTGAATCAAGTTATTCCACTTCGTTTCATCTCTCATGCCCAGCATAAAACTTGTTTCTTTGCTTGCCGTGATTATTGTTTCGTCCACCATGACTTGAGCAAGTAGTTTCATCGTTTCTTTGACTCGCTTCGCTCGCGACCTGGTCATTGGTCATTTCTCAATGATCAATGTATCCTTGCTCAAACTTACCCTCGTATCATGGATCACATTATCCATTCCTTCTTTGAAATGATTCGACCTCGAATCTATATCTACATCAAAGAGAGAAAGATAAAAGACGTTAAAAGTAGCCGAAACATTATACTCAACTGATAGATCTAATTTATAGGCATTGTCATTGATCCTTTCATGGACTTGGAATTGACCATCTCTCCATGGTTTCAAGTTCAACTTTCGTTATTCTGGAAAATGTTCTTTCCTCAAGTGCACTCAAACTCAATCTCTCGGTTCAAATGTAACGCGTTTTTGACCCTTGCTTGCTTAAGAAGCATAAGGTTTATTTTTCTTCTCAATTTGCAACCTTACTTTTTCATGTAGGGATTTCACCAAGCCAACCTTCTTCTTTCCATCTAAACTATCCCTTTCATTCACAAGTAAATGAATTAAATCCAAAGATGTTAGTGGATTAAAACCATGTACAATTTCAAAAGGCAAGTAAAAAGTAGTAGAATGCGTGAACCTATTATATACAAATTCTATAAATGGGAAACACTCCTTCAAACTCTTCAAATTCTTATGAACTATTGTGCGTAACAGTTGTATCATAGTTCTATTAACTACCTCAGTTTGTCCATTAGTTTGCAGGTGACAGGTAGTATAGCTTGGTCCCTAACTTATTCCACAAAACCCGCGAATTTAACATCCCTATTTGATACAATGCTTCTAAGAATCCCATGTAAGCACACTACTTCCTTAAAGAATATATCTGTTATATTGGTGGCATCATCGGTCTTATAACATGGAATGAAATGTGACATCTTACTAAATCTATCTACAACCACAATTATAGAATTCCTTCTTTTCTTAGTCCTAGGTAAACCTAACACAGAATCCATATACACACACTACGAATATGTAATGGTGTATGTAAACCCTGAGGTAAATCTTAGATTTTGCCTTTTTACAAGTGGTGCACCTACTACAAAACCGATCAACATCTACTTTCATCTTGGATCAATAAAAATGTTCACTTAGCATCTCTAAGGTCTTCTTAATCCCAAAATGACTCATTAAACCTCCACTATATGCCTCTCGTACTAATAATTCTCTCATTGAATATTTAGGAATATATAACTTATTTTCTCGAAATAAATACCCATCATGCCTAAAGAATCTATCCATAACACCCTTATCACATGATTCGTATATATTAGAAAAATCTGGATCATTAGCATACACGTCCTTAACATATTCAAATCCTAGCAATTTAGAACCTAAAGACGTTAGAAGTATGTACCTCCTTGACAACGCATCCGCTACCATATTTTCTTTACCTTATTTATATCGGATAACATATGAAAATGTCTCGATGAACTCCATCTACCTTGCATGTCCTCTTGTTTAGCTTACCTTGACCCCTTAAGTGCTTTAAGGACTCATGGTCGATGTGAATCATGAACTCCTTTGGCCATAGATAGTGCTGCTATGTCACCAAAGCTCAAACAAGTGCATATGACTCATTCTCATATGTAGGTTAATTGAGAGCTATTCTACTTAGCTTTACTAAAGTAAGCTATTGGTCTTCATTTCTACATTAAGTCAACTCCAATACCTATTCTTGAGGCATCACACTCATTCTCAAAAATATTGTTAAAGTTAGGTAATGATAAAATCGGTGCCGTAAACAACCAATCTTTAATAGTATTAAAATCATGTTCTTGTTTAACATCCAATGAAATTCTACACTTTTCTTTATAATTTCGTGAGTGGTGTGACAAGTGTGCTAAAATCTTTTACAAAGCGCTTATAGAAACTAGCTAACCCATAGAAGCTTCTTACTTCAGTTATACCTTTAGGTATTGCCCACTCCTTGATGGTTTTAGTTTTCTCCTCATCCACTTCAATACTCTTATCACTAACGACATAACCAACGATAACAATCTTTTCCATGCAAAATGTACACTTTTTCAAATTAGCATAAAGTTGTTCTTGCCTCAAGACTACAAGCACACATTTGAAATGTCATATATATTCATTTAAATCCTTACTATATACTAATATGTCATCAAAGTAAATTACTACGAATTTACCTATGAATGCACGTAAAACATGATTAATTAATCTCATAAATGTGCTAGCTGCATTAGTAAGTCCAAATGGCATAACTAACCACTCATACAACCTGTATTTAGTTTTAAAAGCGATCATTCATCTTCTTCCCACATCCTAATTTGATATAACCACTTTTAAGATCAATTTTACTAAATATACATGATCCATGTAATTCATCTAGCATATCATCTAATCTAGGAATAGGATGATGACACTTTACCCTTATATTGTTGATGGCCCTACAGTTGACACACATCCTCCAAGTTTCATCTTTCTTTGGTACAAGTAGTACCGGCACCACACATGGACTCATACTCTCCTTCACATACCCTTTACTCATCAAATCTTCCACTTGCCTTTGAAGTTCCTTAGTCTCCTCGGGATTACTCCTATAAGCCGGCTAGTTTGGAATGACAGCTCTAGTTATAAAATCAATTTGATGTTCAATGCCTCGAATGGGTGGTATCAAATCTTCCACTTGCCTTTGAAGTTCCTTAGTCTCCTCGGGATTACTCCGATAAGCTGACATATTTGGAATGATAGCTCTAGGTACGAAATCAATTTCATGTTCAATACCTCGAATGGATGATAGCCCACCAGGCATGTTCACCGGGAACATGTATTCGATGCAACAAAAAAGTAACCAAACTAGGGAGGGATGTGTTAAATTCCTCAAGATTGAGGAATGACTAAAGATTGAGGAACGACTCCTTATAAACCAACAAGACCATAAGCCGGTTCTCAACTATTGCCCTCTTCAACTCATTCCGTTTCGCAAAGAAATTCACTTTCGACTTTTCTCTTCTCTCACAAGACTCCTTCATTTTTCTCTCTTGTGGCTTTACTCTTTTTTTCCTCACTTTTAGATACATCACTGTTTTCTCTCTTGCTCTCGTGTTGTGAAAGGTCAATCTCACTCCCCTTTTCTCTCAATCTTTTTTCCTCCTCACTTTTCAACTTGATTTAATTTTCATACACTTGTTGTGGTGTCAACGGTGCAAGAGTAATAGATTTTCCATCCTTAGTAAAGCTGTACATATTTGTGTACCCATCATGAATCACATTCCTATCATATTGCCATGGCCTCCCCAACAAAATATGCCCGACATGCATAGGAACTACATCACACATCACTTCATCATGATATTGCCCAATTGAAAGACTTACCAATACTCTCGTATTCACCTTAACCTCTCCACACTCATTCAACCATTGCAATTTGTAAGGCCTAGGATGTTTTAGCATAGTTAATCCCAATTTTTCAACAAGTATTGTACTAGTTGCATTGGTACAACTACTCCCATCAATAATCATGTTACATACCTTGTTGTTTATGTGGCACCTCGTATGAAATATGTTCTTCCTTTGTTGCTCCAAGTCATCCACTTTGATTTGAATATTGAGAGCTCATTGTGTAACCAATAGCTTTCCTACCGCATAATCTACTTCCTCAACATGGTTAGCTTATTCCAATTCCGACATGTCATCATATTAACCCTCACCCTCACTAACCACTTCTCCATTGTCTCGCAAGATCATCGTACTTTTGTTTGGACATTGAGAAGTAACGTGTCCCGATCCCAAACACCTAAAACACTTGATATCCCTTCATTCCTTTTTCTTGTGGCAACAACAACTAAAGCTTTTTAGCTTGTTTTGATTTCTTATAACCTTGTTTAGATGACTGTATTAAATGAATAAGAAAAACAAGCAATGTTTTACTTAAAGTTAACATAGAATCATTAAAAATTATTTTATATATAATTTGGGAACTTACTTCACCAGCATATGTCATCTTATTTCCACTTGTGTGAATATCAGCATCTACAATACTCAGCTTGTTTGTAACTACAAAAATAAAGCAAGAAATAATGGAATTAGAGACATTAAAGACATTAACATCAATATAATATCACATAAATAGAAAATTAAAATAAAGCAAGAAAGAAT
>CAIGRB010024031.1:16816-27080 GCA_903798255.1 Fraxinus quadrangulata
ATAACAATTGTTGTATGAACACATGTCAATCATGAGACTTCAGATTTAAAATCCTATTATCTGCTAATGATATACACTTTGAAATGTTAGAGCTATAACCATCAGGTAATCTTAAATCAAACAAACTCTTACAAAATAAATATCTCTCCTTTTTGGATAGCATATATGATGCTGTAGGTAGGTAATATGTATTCCTTTTCAATTCTGGATAAAGTTATTTTCTAATACCCATATTGAGTAAATTCTTACGTGAGTTTAGCCAATCTTTTGATTTTCCCTTCATGTACAAAATAGTGTCAAGAATGCTTTCGCAAACATTCTTCTTAATGTGCATTACATCCAAATTATGACGCAAAAGTAGTGTCTGAAAAATAACAATATAAATTTAGGAAAAAAAAAGTTTAAGCAAAGAAATAACTAACTTAAAATAGTTTAAAATAACTAACCTCCTAATATGGTAATTCAAAGAATATTGACTTTTTTTTCTATGGCCAATTAGAATCTGATTTTTTTAATCTTTTTTTTTCCTATTTTTCCCCAATTATTGCTAATATTCTTGATTGAGCACATCACTTCTCGATCGGTTAATATTTTAGGACTAGGCCCATGTTCCTTGTTTCCATCAAACCAAGCTTCTTTCAATCAATAAGGATGATTATATGTAAGAAATCTTCTATGACCCATGTATGAAAACTTTCGACTACATGTCAACCATTTTTCACATGTGGATAAACCACATACTATACATGCTGCTTCACATTTCGTAGGATATCCTGTTAAGTTCCCATAAGCCGAAAAATCATTAATTGTCCACATCAGCACAACCTTCAAATTGAAGGTGGACTCGGCAAATCCATCATATACTTCAACACCGATATTCCACATCTCTTTTAAGTCTTCTATTAGTGGTTCTAGATACACATCTATATCATTTATAGGTTGCTTTGGACCTGGGATCAATAAAGTCAACAACAAATTTTCTTTAGACATGCATATCCAAGGAGAGAGATTATATATAACTAGTATCACCAGCCAACAAATATACCTAGAACTTAGGTCACCAAAGGGATTAAATCCAAGCCTATGATTTCGTGGTTCTGATGCAAAACAAGGCCATTTTTTATCAATTCTCTCCCAAGCTAATGAATCAACTAGATGACGTATTTTTCCATCTTGACTTTTGTGATTTGAGTGCCATATTAGTTGTTTTGCCTTATCAAGTGACCCGAACATTCTTCTAAACTGTGCTATGATCGGAAAATATCGCAAAACCTTTGTACGTATCCCTTTTTGAATCTTCTTAGTCCGTTCATTAACTTTCCACCACGAAGATACACATTTTGGACATGTCTCCGAATTTACTAGATCATTTCTAAACTAACAACAATCATTTATACATGCATGTATCCTTTCATACCCTAAATCAAAGGTGTTCAATAACCTTTTTGTTGAATTACACGAATCAGGAAGGGTTTTCCATGTGGTAGCATATCTCGAATAATATCAAGAAGTTCAGTGAAACCATTGTTAGATATACCATGTGTAGCTTTAAGCTTATATAAGACAACGAATGCAGACCTTGTATACTTTGTGTAACTAGGATATAAAGGAATTTTGATGCCTTCATATAACTTTGAAAAGTCTTTCTCTCTATCTTCATTCTCAGGTTCTACAATATTGTCATCCTAAAAAAATGCATCTCTATATATCCTATACTTCTCTAAATTTTCTACATCTTGAGGAGATAATGATGCTGCATTTGATTTTTCCCCAAGAAACAACCAGGTAGTATACGTAGGATCCATGCCATTAATGATCAAATGCCCATACATTATATCAAAATGTTGGTGAAATAGGTTTTTGCAACATTTGTAAGGACATATGACCTTTTTTGGATTCCTCGCATTGGCTTGCACTATATTTGAAAATTTTCTTGCACCCTGTTGATATGCCTCCGAAACTCTATAAAAATAATGCTAAATAAATCATCTAAAAAGCATTTATTGACATATTTGAAAATATTCTAAATTTAAGAGAACAAGATAACCTTGATAAGTGTACCCAATCTTTATCCAAGATAATATACCAACACTAATAAGTTATAACCTGTAGTAACACAGTAAGAATGAAGTAAAAAATGACTATATTAGGACATCATAAAAATCATATTCGAATTAGGTAAATCATTTTGACAATAAACTTTCACATAAAGTGAAATTACAAAAAAATTGATTCAAACCTGAATTGAAATAGGCGAAATTGGAATAGTCACAAACTCCTTCAACACTACTGCAATCTGTTAAGAAATTAATAGAGAACTTTATTAAGACAATAGCGTTGCAATTACTTCATGATCTCTAGATCACAAATATAGAGATGTGTAACTTTCTTCCATAAATTATGAATTTTTAAGTAGATGTGGCCAACACTCAAACACAATTTAGTAATGGTACAGCTTAATCAATCAACCAACTAGCATATCGAGATGGGAGATAATCAACCAACAACAAGCATATCAAGTTATTACAGTCATCCAGAGGTAAGTTGAAGCAAATAGTTAAATGAGCCTGATGTAGTTCGAACCTACAAACACAATAATAACAAGATGAAATGGATTGCCCTAAAGAAAATAAATGGCTTTTCTTATTTTATGATACTAAAAGGGAGACGTCGGTATGTTCTAGGCATTATATTCATCCTAGAATATAACTACAGTTAGTTTGACAAATATAACTACATTAATACCCCTTCTCCCTACCCCCTGGTTCTTTCAACCCACTACATTAGCCGTACTTATTTGTTAAGCCACATGGATCCACTTATTCTGCTCGGCACACAAAACAAAAGACTGTTCAACTAGAAATAGCTTCTCTTCGCCACTTAATTATGTATCATCCTATCTATCCTAATACAACATAAGGTATCAAATGCAACCTAATAAACATACAATGTGGTAATACCATAAGCAATTCAGGATGAAATCATCATTCATCACAATTCAGGATGACAAAATTTTTAGATGCAAAATTCAAAGATATTTTAATCTATTTATCTGCAAATGTAGTGAGCTCTAAAAATAATTTCAGCCTAATTACTGGAGTTCACTCTCTGCAAATAATTTCAGCAAATGTAGTGAGCTCTGCAAAAAAAAAAAAAGTACCCCCAGCTACTGACACTACAAAATCACAATAGGATTATCATAAATGAACTTTTATGGCCTGAAAAACAATCAGTCCAACAACAATGGCAACAATTAATAAAATGAACTAATCAGTTACCTTATCTGTAATGGAAGCTCTAGCCCTACAGCAATTCATAATTTCACGTGGCAATACCATAAGCAATTCATAGGGCAATTCACAATTTCACGTGGCAATACCATAAGTAATTCAAAGTGCAATTCACAGGACAATACATTCTGCTACTGTCAATTGTCGAAGAATCGCCGACGCCCAGTGGTTACGCTCTTATATTCACTCTCGCGGACTAGCCCTCTAGGGCTCCAACGGGGACGGAGGCGAGCAGAGCTGTAACAGATTCAGATTGAAGGTGTGGGTAATGTATTGATGGGATTGGGAGAAATAGAGGTGACGGTAGGATGTAGGGAGACGGAGGTTTTAGAATTTGGAACGAATGGAAGGATACTCTCTGTCAATTGAACGAATGGATTATTGGGGGAAGAATGACTGGGCTGTGTTAATGGACCTAAAACGGTATTGGGCTTCAATTTTAAGCAGGACTTTAGTATTTTAAAAAAAAAATTACCGTTAGGTTTACGGCGTACAGTCAATGTATGCCGTAAATACTTTTAGTAACTAATTTATTACGGCGTGCAATTAAGGTATGCTGTAAATAGTTAACTTTTACGACATGCCTTAAATGTATGCCGTAAAAAGTAACATTTGTTGTAATGAACACACGTTCATTGATTAAGCCCTCAAACACTTATTTGTGAGAATTAAACTTTTCAAAAAATGATTGTTAGCTTGGTTGAGTCTTAGAGGTTAAAACAACAAAATAAATGAGGATCATTATTTATTGAGATATTGACTTGCGATTTATCAAAATTTATTGAGATGATGATAAGTATTATAAAATTCAACTTAGATTACACCTTGAAAAAGGAAGTTAAAATAATAAGTTTGTGAGTGTATAACTTACGGGTGAAGACACGACATATTTGACTATTGAAGGTCGAGTCTTCACACATCCACATCAATTTTAATGTGAATAAGTAGAAATTGATTTGTGTATTGTGATTTTGAAGCTATTATAAATTTGACGCAATGATTCCTATCTTGAGAGAAACGACAAGTTATCTTATCAAAGTCGTTGCATGTTTAATTGTTGAGATAGATTATAGTTTTGTTTAAGGACAAACAAATGTTCAAGTTTGGGGATATTTGATAAGTGTATTTTTATAAACTTATCTGAAGCTTTAAATATAGGCATTTAGGGTTACTTTTGATGAGTTGTAGCCTAATTATTGTTAAAATTGTTTGTCACGTGAAACTCAATTATAGAAAGTGAAATTAGAATAAGGAAATGAAAAATTGATGAAAATGGATGGATGACATCCAAACTTTGGTGACCGAATTTCAAAAGTCCAATAACTGATTCAGACCATAAAATGATGATTGAAGATTACATAAGGAGAAGATAAGGTATCTTACTGGAGGATTTGGGAGTCAGGCTGAAGGCCTAGTTTTTCATAAGAGAAATCAAGATATGAATCTTGGTAAAAATATGAGGGACAGATTGAAATTCAGACATGCACAGAAAATATGTAACTTTTGTAATAAGGGTCATATTAGAGCTCATTGCTATGCTTTGAAAATATATATAAGACTGCTGATGCTACTGATACTGGAAAGCAACATATAAACACGGCAGAGGCTGATGTCGTAGAAGATGGGCAAAGTGAAGGAGAGCTTCTTATGATTTATGACATGGGTTCCAAACCTTGTGAGAAATAGGTTCTCGACTCGGCATGTACTTTCCATATATGTCCCAATAGGGATTAGTTTACAACATATGAAGGCATTTCTAGAGGAGTATTGATTATGGGAAACAACACGCCATGCAAAATCGTTGGAGTTGTTACAATCATGATTAGAATGTTCGATGGGATTATTAGAACACTTATAAATGTAAGGCATGTTCCAAAATCGAAGCGGAATATCATAACATTGAGTGCAATTGACTCAAAGATACACCGATGAAGATGGAGTTTTGAAGGTATGCCGATGTGCTCTTGTTGTCATACGGGGATATAAAAGCTCTACAAAGTTGTTCATTTTGTAGGGTTCCACAATAATAAGGGATGCAAAAGTTTCTACTTCTTGTTTAACAGATGAAGAAATTAAAAAACTTTAGCATATGCAGCTCGGGTATATGAGGGAGAATAGTGTGGCAGGTTGAGTAGGAGGGGACTTCTTGATGTGTAGAAGACCAGTAAGATGAATTTTTGTAAGCATTATGTCTCTAGGAAACAAAAAATAGTCAGATTCATTAAAGAAAAACACAACATGAAGAAATACTTGAGTATGTCCATTCAAATCTTTGGGGACTAGCTAGAGTGCCTTCAAAAGGAGGTGTTTATTACTTGTCGACAGTGATTGATGACTTCTCTAGAAAATTTTAGGTATTCTTCTTAAAGAAGAAGAATGATGTGTTTGGAACCTTTAAAGAGTAGAAAACAATGATAGAAAAGTAGACTGGAAAACAAATGAAACTTCTACACACAGATAATGGGTAGGAGTTTTGTTCAGATAAATTTAATAGTTTCTACAAAGCCGAATGCATCTTGAAAAACTTGACGGTGTCTAGAACTCAATAGAATGGAATGGCAGAATGGATAAATAGAACTTTGATGGAAAACGCTCGTTGTATGCTTTTCAAAATCTAGGTTACCTAAGACTTTTTAGACTGCAGCTGCTACTACATCTTGTTTTCTTATTAATTGCTCCCATCAGCTGCTACTAAGAAAAAGACACCAGAAAATGTATGGTCTAGTAAACCTTCTTGTTATTCTAATTTGAAGATTTTTCGACGTCCTGCTTATGCTCATATGGATAATGGAAAGTTGGAGTGTCGATCTAGAAAGTAAATCTTTCTTGGGTATAAATCTAGTGTGAATGAGTATAAATTGTAGTGTACTGAGATATGAAATGTGGCGGTTAGTAGAGATGTAGTATTTGATGAACTTGTTATGGTTCATGGCTCAGCATGTAGGAATTATGAAAAAACTGAGGAACATAATCATTCAACTCAAGTGGAGTTGGAAATTGGTCTAGGAGGACAATCAGATGTTTCCGAACATTATACTATAGATCAGTCTTGTTTAGAGCTGATAGACAGTAATAATTTGCCTACACCACCATCAACACCGTAGTATTCAATTATTAAGGATAGACCTCACAGACAGATTATACCTCCACTGAAGTGTGGGGAAACAGGGAAGACACCTCAGGGATTGAAGATGCAAGGTATAAGGCCAGATTGGTAGCAAAATGTTACAATTAAATTCTAGGTGTTGACTTGAAAGATATTTTCTCACTAACTGTGAATCAAAGTTCTATTTGGGTTTTCCTTGGAGTGGTGGCTAAGAATGACTTGGAGTTTGAACAAATAGATGTCAAAACAGTATTTTTACATGGATAACTTGAAGAGAGCATTTACATGCAACAATTAGAGGGTTTCATAGTTTCTCAAAGGAAGACTATGTGTGCTTGTTGAATAAATCCTTGTATGAAATGAAGCAGTCACCAAGGCATTAGTATAAAAAGTTTGATTCATTCATGACTACTCATAGTTTTGTTAGAAGTAATTATGATAGTTGTGTGTACTTCAGAAAGGGGGATGGTGGATCGATCACATATTTGTTATTATATGTTGATGATGTGCTTAGCCAAAGATAAAGCAAATGTCAGGAAGGTGAAATCTCAACTTAGCAAGGAGTTTGACATAAAAGATTTTGGTGTAGTAAGAAGATTCTTGGTATGGAAATCTTAAGGGATAGGAAGACTGGTAGATTGTATTTGAGTTAAAAGGGATACATTGAGAATGTGCTTCGAAGGTTCAATATGCTAAATGCTAAAGTTGTCAGTACTCCCTTGGCTGTCCACTTTAAATTATCATTTAACTTGTGTCCTAAGGCAGATGAAGACATTGATTACATGTCTCGGGTTTCCTATTCCAGTGCAGTTGGTTTGCTTATGTATGCTATGGTTTGTATCAGATCAGATTTGGTTCATACAGTCAATACAAGTAGTAGATACATGACAAATGATTGCAAAGATCATTGGAAAGCAGTATAGAGGATATTCAGATACTTGAGGGTCTCTTCTAATGCTTGTTTACATTTTGGTTGAAAAATGTATGGAGTTATTGGGTATGTGGATTCAAATTATGCATGGGACCTTGATAAGATGAGATTACTTACAGGGTATGTATTTACTTTTAGCGACTATGCTATTAACTAGAAAGTTACTTTGTAGAATACATTAGTTTTGTCTACAACAGAAACAGAGTACATGGTTATTACAGATACATGTAAGAAGGATATGTGGTTGAGATGATTGATTGGTGAAATTAATGAAGACTTGCATATTTCTACAATACATTGTGATTGTCAGAGTGCTATTTTATTGACTATGGATCGGATGTTTCATGAGAGGAGTAAGTACATTGATGTGAGGTATCATTTTGCGCGTGATGTAATTGCTCGTGATGATATTATAGTGAGCAAGGTTGCTATTAAAGATAATCTTACTGATATGATGACAAAACTACTTCTCATTGCTGAGTTGAAGCATTGCTTAAACTTAGTTGATATTTGTCATTGATTTAGCCCATTGAGGCTTATTTAGAAAAGGATGAGTGGTGTTTTCTTGAAGATATGTGTTGGAGTTCCTTATGTTGGAATTTGGTTCAAGATGAAGATTTGTTGTGATATGACCCAAATTCCATTTGGTTTGGTATTTGATTGAATAGAAGAAGTCTAAAGAGTTTTGGATTTGGGAGTTCATATTAATAAATATCAAATTTCGTCAACTATTGTGAGTTTGGATTTTTTTCCCGATTTTTTCGGATTTTGTGTTTTTTCTTCATTTAGAACTTCAAAAATTCCACATTGTTGTATCTCTATATACACAATCAACAATATCTGCAGAGTTAGACAGCTTAGATTTCAATTAAGAGTAGTGAGATCTTGATATTGTAAACACATTCCTTATTAATTATAGTGAAATTCTCCTCTTCTTCTTGTAGTTTTTTCCCATCTTGGATTTTCACATAAATTTTAGTGTTTTTATATATTTTTGTTTATTTTATTATTCTCATTATCTTATGATCAATTCATAAGAATTTTTTATTTGCTTTTCCACTGAACATAAATTTAGGTCTTGTAGCCGTTGATTTGTCCCATTGGCAAGTTACTATCTTGGATCCTCTGGATAGTCCATATGCCGGGGGAGTTTTCCTACTTACCATCCACTTTTCGTCAAATTACCCTTTGAGTCCACCTAAGGTGTTATTTGACACACAGTCTTTGGACTTTCATTTTTTTTTTTTTTTTTAAACATAACAAATATTATCTAATGCAGAACTAATTCGAATAATTTCTGATATTGAGTGCTCATTTTTTAAATATTAGAGGTTTTCATATTGACGAATTCGCGGATTGCTTTTAGAACAAAAGTTTTCCACCCAAATGTAAGCAGTTACGAAACCATATGCCCTGCAATGTTCGAGGATTACGGCCTTGCCTAAACCATTTCCAAGGTTTGTTTTCTAATTCTCTGGTGTTGGTGGGCCTTACCTTATTTGCCTACGTACTTGACTTTGAAAACAAGGGAAAATTCTAGCGTGGGTTCGTTCCTAATCGTTGAAATTGTGCATTTTGATCCCTTTTATTTTTTTTGCACTTGAGTCCCCAATCTTACTAGTTTGTAGTACCTTGATCCCTAGTGGAGAGTTTTGTCCCTGTGTCCATTAATGAGTAAGATTTTTTGTTGAAGGGCCGTTAATTTAGTGCGGATGATCCATGAAGATAAATTGGTGGGGACATGACTTAAAGTTATAGTGAACATTGAGACCTTTTAAAACTGTTATAAATTTTCTCGATTTATCACAATTATTTCGTACATGCTTTAATACTTTAAAATGCTTTATAATGACCTTCTTAACAATACCAGTGGGATAAATATTGGGTATTTTAGTGATGTCCAAATAACCCCTAGACAGCGATGAAAAATCGTGGCATGTTTANGTATTTTAGTGATGTCCAAATAACCCCTAGACAGCGATGAAAAATCGTGGCATGTTTATCTTCTTAGGCTATAAGTCCGAAATTGAAGAATATTATTAAAATCCACACCACAGATGATGTAGTCCAATCCTATTGGGTATTTAGAGGAAATCAGCTCATTGGGTTAGGTGCTCTATACCCAATTGTGGAGATAATTTGAATTGAAAATTCTATCTCTTTTCTTCACGTAGAAGTCAGATGGTTATGATATTCTTCACTGTGCCTTTGTGTGCTAATTTCTATTATTCTTTTTCCTGCCTTTTTGTGCAATTTTCTCTACTTCCAAGTTCTCCAATTTGATGTTATCTTTGTGGTGTTGGATTGATGATTTTCTAAGCCTAAATGAAAAGGGGAAAACATTAATTTTAATTCTTTCATCTTCTTTAACTTTGATTTCCTTTGATTATTTTCATTAATTCTTACTAACTAATTTGTGTTGCTCAATTGTAGGATGAACTAATGTCAACAATTGGTATCAGAGCAAGGTTAGGAATCAAATTCTAAAGAAAATAGAGGAAAAAATATAGAAGCAGAGAAAACTGGAAGAAGAACAGTGAAGTTTTGAAAAAATCGGACTTGCAAATCTATATTTTGGACAAATGGCTGACATGTAGAAGAAACTAAGGCCATATTCGGACTTTGCAGACAAAGGAGAAGGTGACTAGACGACGTATGGTGGTCGGCGGTGGCGCGTGGAGAATCTGGGATTGGTGCGTGCGGGCAGTTTTCGGCGAAAGTTTCTTCAGATAGAATCTTCATTTTGATATTTCTAACATTCGTTTATTGTTAGTTTTTTGTTTTAGGTACTGCAGTAAAAGTTGGGACGATTTTGCCCTTGGTGGGTTGACGGTCGAAATTGCCATATGGATGACAATTTGGATGTTTTCAATAAACTCGTGCAAGATAACACTAACTGTGGTGAAAAAGTATTTGAAAAATACAAGGCTGTCATTT
>CAIGRB010024040.1:12683-33696 GCA_903798255.1 Fraxinus quadrangulata
GTGGGGTGGCTGTGTAGGCGGGTTGTGTTGGATCAGGTTATGGGTTAACTCATGAAAATCGGATAAACCCGCCTAACCCAACCTAAACCAACATAACCCGCCTATTTAAAATATATATATATAAATAAAATAAAATGGTAAAAGAATCTAAAAAGTATGAGTAGATAGTATAACTATAATTACCTTGGTGCATTTTAGAGGAAAAATTTAATGTCATTCCCACAAGAAATGTAGTATAAATTTTTCATATTATTTTAAATGCATTTGGTTTTTT
Source organism: Fraxinus quadrangulata (assembly GCA_903798255.1). Classification (NCBI taxonomy): domain Eukaryota; kingdom Viridiplantae; phylum Streptophyta; class Magnoliopsida; order Lamiales; family Oleaceae; genus Fraxinus; species Fraxinus quadrangulata. Next base: position 12,958 of record CAIGRB010024040.1, read on the forward strand.
GTAGACTCCGCTAATGAAGATTGTATAAGATAATATATAATTTTATTTATTTACTTATTATTTAATTTTGTCTATTCGAATTTAGTATAATAGAAAATTGGATTATTTTAATCTTTGTTGACAAGTTGTCCCAAACTGACCAATCCAACCCAACCCAACCCGACTGATACTTGATTGGGTTGTGTTTCAACCTTTACACGGGTTGGATTAGATTAAATTTTGATCAAACCGATCATTTTGGGTTGAGGCAAAATCGACCCAAACCAGCCCACGCCCACCCCTAGCCGGCATGCATTTCTAGGACTGAGCGATCGTCAATATTTTTGTCAAATCATTCTCTCTGATATCTGATTTAATTCAAAGTCTGCTGGAAAGATAGTTCAAATGGATACAATTCTTCTTAAAATATCAATTTTCCAATTCGAATGTTTGTTATATGAAAAATGGGCTAAAAATCTAAATCATAACATTTTCAGCTGTAAATTGATTTGTGAAAATATTTTGATTATATTTCGCTAATTTGATTTTCAATTGCATTCAATTGATCCTATGTGATCTTCAATCATCGTTTTGTGGTCCAAATCAACTATTGAATATTTATACTTTGGTCCTCGAACTTTGAATTTCCTCTGTTTTTGTTTGTTTTTCGCTTCTTTCTTCTAATTCACCCAACTTGCCCCAAGTTTTACCTAAAAACACAATTAAGCTATAATTCATCCAAATCAACAATAAATTCCCTCATTTAATAGTCCAGATAAGTGTATAAATTCATGCGAAGTTTTTACTAGATATACTCTTTTTTCCCCATTTTAACATCTTACATACTTTTGATTGTCCTGTATCGTAATCTTTAGGTATAATCAGTAAGGTTTATGACATTCATCAAACCTGCTATGTTTAAGAATTTGGCATATTTGATATGGAAGATTTGGTACTATCATTTGTTGAGTCGTTTATAGTACTACTGCATGCTATCAATGTATTTACTCTTACTCATATACCGTTTAGTTATATGGGAACCAAACTGTAGTGTTGGTTGTGTTAAAGTAGGATATTCAATGTTTCTTAGTAACTTTGGAATTTTGTTTTCTACATAATTGATCCTTATGTCATGTAAACTATGTTTAAGATCGTCTACGAATATGTTTGGTGTTAAATTCCTATTTAATGTTCGAACTATAGATGGACACATGAAGGGCGCATGACAAATTTAGTTGGAATTTTCAATTGAAGATCGAGCAACGTACCATTAAGGAGATCAATACAATACAAGCATGAGTGAATGTATGATCTATATTTACAGCTCAATTAGCATCAAAATAGGATTGTAGAATAATTCTCCACTATTTCGCGAAAAACATCAAGGGCAATAGTATCTTTATGATAGCCAGGTTGTTGGCTTAATAATAAGGTTGTTGTTTGCATATAGTCAATGTGACCAATTGAATTTATAGAGTTAGTGTTGGTAATTTTGACCGTTATTGTGACACTCTATCTTGAGCTTGTCTTCAAGAACTTGTGCCAATGTTAGTGAGCATTTCTAAGTTAAGAATTATCATATAATGTACGAACCTAGGCCATTGTTAGCGAGTAGTTCTAATGCAAAATTATAAGTTTAATCTTGAGTATGAACGACAAGTGCATGAGACATGCGAGCACAAATAACTGGTCAAGCAAAAATACTATCTATTTTCACATACTGTTCCACTTAGAATAAGAATATTAAACCTCTTTAAAATGACATCACAGCCAATGAGTAAAGAACACATGGCATAGTAAATAGAACATAAAAGACAACTATTTAGTTAGATACTCATTAATTAATGATCATCACTCGCCGCTAAAGATAAAAGGACTAAATTGCTTCATGTGTTTCGTCATATATCTATAAATAGTTATGGATTCAAAGCAAATAGGATATAGAAAAAATTGGATACACACTCCTTTTGAATAGCCAATTCCCTATCAACTCTTGTTTCAGCAGATTTCAATGAGTTGGGGAGCGAAAATGCTAATTAAATGAAAGGAATTTGTTAATCTCAATTTTAAGGACAACAAATGACACCCACTGTGGGAATATTGAGCAAAGATAACCACGATTTTAGCCATTTTTCAGGAAAAAACCACGGAAAAGTAGTTCTGAAGAAAATGAGTCAAGCTGTGATAAATAATATCAAGGTTGAAGCTTGGGTGCTAGAATGAAAATTCTTGGCGTGAACTTTGAAGATAGTGATGTCAATTCAAAAAGGCAGCTGAAATCCCTGAAAAGTTTTCAGCAAGTGATTCTCCGACAAAATGTTGTTGCCAACATGTGAAAATCTTCACTGCTTACACCATACAGGAGACGGCTACAAGTTTAAAAACATTAATAGTTGAGAATACATCCTTATGAGCAATGGCAATAAATCTTTCAAATCCAAATTATATTTTAATCTGGAATTCGAATAAAATGATCATGAATGAACGATAAGTTTCTACCACCCAACTACAATATTAGAATCTACAACCCATCAAACAACCTGCCCATGAGCATGTGCGGGAGTATAGAACCATGAGTCTCTGAGCGTTTTTTGATAGGTTGGGAGAAGAGGTAACTTCTCATGGAAGGAAATATCTTCGTGATTTCCCTTCTGATGGAAAGAAAGCAGAAAGCTTGCCAGGGCTTCCTATTCTGTCCTTATCATGAGGATTACGAAGATAGATAGGCCTGTGAGGTCTTATGAGCTGGATGAGATTATGAGAGTTTACCGTTCTCAAATGAGATCAAGGATATTCCCATTCCTGATAATTTTATTCGACGAAAACTATAGTATAGTTGGCAAGGTGACCATATGTACCACTTGAATGATACATGACACAGGCGAAGCTGAAAAAGACAAGTCCAAAATTGAAGTCAAGAATTCCATCTAACATTGAGTGGCTTAGCGAAGAGATAGTAAAGTAAGATTCGTATAGGGTCCATCAGAAGTTGGCCACAACTGAAACAAGCTTTCTTTGGCACCTTCGCTAAAAGTTGCCTTGACGAAGCTCATACTACTAGGCTTAATGATATGACATAAGAGGAAGGAATATAATTGAAAAGCTAATTGTTTTTGCTTTATTGTCCCGAGCTTATTGCCTGTGAAACCATTTCTAATGAGAAAGCAAATGATGTTCTATACAATGGACTTTGGATGGAAAATCCCTTTTAGAGTGATATTCGCTATAAATACCTTACCACATATCACCAGCTCGTCAATCTCATTAAGGACAATTTTTTTACAGAAGAAGTTCATAGAAAACATGAAGGAAATAGAATAGGACAAATGGAGAAGCTAAAGGAAAATGAGATAGGGAAAGCTTCGATGCAAGGGCAGAGACTACCGAGGTAACCATACATGTGCTTCGGCAAACATAAAAGGGATATACACAATGTGTCACCTGTCCCCTAACACATGGCAATTGAAACCTGATAAGTGTATTTTGTACACTTATTTAGATTGTCAAAACATGGATATTTGTTATTATTTGGATTGAATTATGGCTGAATTTGTTGTTTATTGCATGTTTTAGGTTTACATAGACGATTACATAGCCGTATACAGTGAAATTAGAGAAAAGGAGCAAAGAAGGGAGTTAACCGAAGCAAAAAGAGAATATGAGGATTAAAATGCAATTAATCAAAAGTTAGCTTGGACCGAGAAACGAAAAGTCGAGAATGGAAGGACTTAATTGGACACGAAAGGAAGTGCACAGATTGGAGAAAAGTGAAGATGGAAGAAAAAAAAAAAAGAGCTCGGGGAAAGTTTAGGGGCCAAAATGCAATTTGGCCCCAAAGAAGGCTCCAAGGCACGCGCCCTCACCTCCCCAGACTAAGGCAGCCTCGACTGAGACTACCCAAAAGACTCAAGCGCACCTCTCAAGGTCAAACAGGAAAAAGATCTGACTTTCCTTATTTTATTTTGGTAATAATTTAGGACAATCTTTTTGACATATTAAAGAGAAAAATTTCGTGATTTGGGGGGAGGGTGATATTTTGGAGCACAAAAAGAGAAAGAACTTACATCGAAGAAGAAGGATTTCATCATTTGGATCCGGATTTGAAAGCTTGAAGTGACGATTTCTAGACTTTCTTCATATTTCTATGATTCGGGTGATGACTTCCTTTTATTTTCTATGTAATTCTTATATTAACATGCTATGTTAAATTCAATTGTATTGGATGGACGAAGAAACTCTTTGATTTTTAGTTTCTAATTCAAAACTTGTTATTTTTAATTTAATTCTTGCGTTGTGATTCCATAAACATGCATATTCATATTGTTTTAATGCTTGCGTACCATTAGGGCAATAAGTTGCTTATTCGTAGAGTTAAAAAACTCACAATAGGTAAAACACTGTTTATAGAACAAGTGAATAATAAATATTAGGAATAATATTTATGAAATGTGCGATCATGTGTGATAATACTAAACTTCAATGCGTGTTTGTCATATGAATGCGGACTAAGAATAAGATCGTTTTGTGATAAACATAGGTTTATTATATCTTGAAAAAGAATAGTAAATAAAAGAGAAATTATCGATCGTCACAACTACTTGGATTGAATTAACTATCACAAGTTGAGAATTAATTAGCAGAGTGGAAAATTCATTACATTTATCACCTTAATTTAAACCAATATTCATTGCTTTACTAGTTATAAAACGTAGTTAGATATAAACCGAATATATTTTGTTACAATCATGAATTTACATATATCAAATAAACTAGACGCTTTATTCCCTGTGGGATGATAACTCTCTCATCACGATCATTACTTATACAACGAACCCGTATGCTTACAGGATTATAACGTAACAAAACCTACATTCCATTCCTAAGGGTTCGTAAGCCAAAAATCTGTAGAATACATCGACTAGGGACCATGAAATAGAATAGTGTCCCCGAAGTCATTAAGATTGCCCATCAACAAAGTCAGCAAGAAATTGTATGCGAGGCTCTCGTCCCTAACCAAAAACCTTTCCAAAATAACCGAAGGGGAGGACGAGGTCGAGATCAAAACCAAGAAATGTGAGATCTATACATTCATCAATAAATACCCTAGATTAACAACCACCAGTAAGAGAGATCAACGCTATCATTAATGGACCTTATGTATGAGAAGGGATAATGAACTCGCTGAGAAACTATACATAGGTCGCTAAGAAGTCAAAACCACTAGGCAGAAGGTAATTCTGAACCTAGATCTCTTTCAACTGAATTTATCGACGATGATGATTATGAGGTAGTTTATCCCCATTGCGATAATTTGGTGATACAAGCAGTAGTAGTTTGTAATGGTCTTAATCGTACGCTTATGAAGAATGGGAGCTTGGTGAATATTCTATTCGAAAGTGCATATAGATAACCCATAGATCCCTATGCCAATCTTCTAGATTGCTTCACTAGACACAGTCTAGTGCTACGCAGATAGATTATTCTAGCACTGATTGCAGATCTCTTAAATAGAATCTTAGAGAGGCCCCATTTGAAAAAAATGAAATTAGTAACATCCATCCATCCATCCATCACTTATATAAAATTTCAAACTCTTACAGGAATAACTTACATAAAGGGTAACAAACGGACCACGCGAAGGTGCTACCTTAGTGCCTTTAAGAGGCAGCCCTGCGAGCCCCTCTGGTAAATACAACAATGGTGGTTGAAATCTCTAACCTAGCAGAAGAAAAGTTCAAGATTGGTGACTCGAGTGACCCTTGCATAACTAAATGCACCTCCAAAGCTACAGCGGTTGAAGAGATAAAATATTTTTTGTTGGCAAGGAAGATACAATAAAGGTCCTAACATTGGCGAGGGTCGTGTACTGGTTGAAATGAAGAAGTTAGGAATATACAAGCTTGTTGATAAAAAGGGATGAGCTTCTCAAGCACCCTTGAAATAGCGAACATCTTATAAAGTAGTGAATTGGTTCCTATTTAGAGGTCCATTCCGCCTATGTTGAAAGTAGTGTGAATTATTTCCTGTTTATTCATTTCGTCTATTGAAAGTAATCAATAAATTGTTTATTGTTTAGGCCAAGTTTATCTTTCCTATTGAAAGTTGTGTATTATCTCATGTTTAGGCGAAGTTCATCCCGTTTGTGTTGATAATTTTGCTTAAATGAATTTTTTTTAATTGAATGAAATTGCTTAGCCTTTAAATTATACTTTAATGGTTTCAAAAAATTAATATTAATAGGGAAGTTTTGTATCTTAACAAGCCACTACTTTAACATATTAAGGGAATTGTGCAACATGAATCAAGCAGGCTCGTTAACTTGTGTTGTGAATGCGATGCTATATATTCTAGCGAATTAATTGTAGTATGTCCTATTTATCTGATGAATATCAATGAAAATCACTCTTCGCACACAAGTCAATGAACTTGAAAAGTCACGAAAACAACATAATATCAACATGATTGCAAAGTTATAAAGAAGTCTTTTCATTACAAGAAAAAGAAAATATAAGAGAAGGAAATCAAGAGAGAGAGAGAGAGAGAGAGAGAGAATTACAAGAAAAAATACTTTTCCAAGTTAACCAAGTCCTGAAGATTATGGAAAGAAGGATCTTCTTGGTTAGCCTGAGGAGCTGCCTCATTTGCTGAAACTTCAGACGATGCAACTTTGTTAGAAGGTGAATGAATGGTCAGAACAGGAGGGGGCTCATCAGAAACGGATTCATTTGCATCGTTATTGGAGACTTGAGGAAACACAAGTCCCATTCTGAATAAAAGTTTCAATGATATTTAGGACTTCGTTTTCCCCCTCCTATTTCCCATCTTCAAGGACGGGAGCTTTGTGAGCCTTTGTCTTCACCAAGCTAGACCCTACCATGGCTATCCTCACTTTATGAGCTTCCATCTGATTGTGAGTAGAGCAACTTTCCATTTAGTATCTTTAAGGTCCTTAATAGAAGTACTCACTTCAGCTTTAGCAGCCAGAAGCTCATCTTACACTTCCTTGATCCGCTGCTCAACATTCATAGTGGATGTCTCATTATTTTTCTTGGCATCCTCTAGATCCTTGAAGAGCTTCCTAAGATCAACTAACAACAAGATCCACCCTCTTCTGAAGCTCCTCGTACATTTTTCCAAGCTCTCCATATTTCTCTCCTGTGAGGTGTCTCACTGGACATACAACTCGTACTGGTCATGGTACAATATAAATGCTCATGCAAGGTAAGCATCAATCACTTCTCCTTCTCTATCGGAGAAAGATGCTATGCTAACTGCTCCTAAGACTTAATAAACTATGAATAAGTGGACATTGCTGATAGGGAGGTAAATTCGAGGTCTCCTTCTCTATCGGAGCAAGATGCTATGCTAACTACTCCCAAGACTTAATAAACTACGAATAAGTGGACATTACTGATAGGGAGGTAAATTCGAGGAGGGCCAAGAAAATACTAGAATCTAATTCCTCCTAGGTATTAGGGTTGAATAGAGACTTTAGATCTCTCCACGAGCATATCTTGTTATGAATTCTAGATGAAATAAACAAGGAGAAAATAAAAACTAAGATTTATGTAGAAACCCAATACGAAAAAAACATGGGTAGAGGAGAAAAATCTACTATAATCAATAGTAATTGTGTTTACAATATCAAGATCTCAATGCTCTCAGTTGAAATCTAAGCTATCTAACCCTCAAGATATTGTTGAAAAATCATTTGTGAAGATACAATGTGGAATATATATATATATATATAAATCTCATTTTGGAGTTCTAGATGAAGAAGAAATCTTAAAATCCGAAAAAAAAAAAAGAAATTAAAAACACCACCGTGCGCCTCGGCTCCGCGACGCACCCGTCTGGCGCCACAGCGTCGGGCTTTCTGTGTTTTTCAGGGGTGCGGTGTCCCATGCCCGAAGATGTGGCATCGGCCATCTATTTCTTTTCTTTTTCCGTTCCAAGTTGTTTTCTTCATCTCCAAGTCCTTTTCCAAGCAAAACTCTCAATTTTTGATGAAATTTATCTTCATTAATTAAGACTCTCAAATCCAAACTCCAGACTTTTTTTATTCAACCAAACCCAAATTACATGGAATTTGGATCACTCCACAATAAATCTCCACCTTGAAATAAATTTCATCACAATGAATTCAAGACACATCTCAATCTAAACACCATTCCTCCTCTTCCAAACAAGTCACAATGGACTAAATCAATGACAAACACCTACTAAGTTCAAGCAATGTTCAAACTTAGTATCGGGAAGTGGTTTTGTCATCATATCAGGAGGATTATCCTTAGTATCAACCTTGCTCACTACAATATCTCCACGAGTAATCATATCATGTACAAAATGATACCTCACATCAATGTATTTAGTCCTCTCTTGAAACATCTAATCCTTAGTCAAGAAAATTGCACTCTGACTATCACAGAATACTGTAGACATCTACAAGTCTTCACTGATTTTACTAATCAATCCTCTCAGCCATATAGCCTCCTTACATGCCTCTGTAATAGTCATGTATTCTGCTTCTGTTGTAGACAAAGCTACTGTATTTTGCAAAGTAGCTTTCATACTGATAGCACAGCCTCCAAAGGTAAACACATATTGTGTAAGTGATCTCTTCTTATCAAGATCCCATGCATAATCTGAATCTATATACACAATGATTCTATCTAAATTTATACTAAAATGTAAATAAGCATTCGAAGAGCTTCTCAAGTATCTGAAGATACGCTGCACTGCTTTCCAACGTTCCTTGCCAGGATTTGCCTTGTATCTGCTAACTGTACTAACTCCATGTTCCAAATCAGGTCTTGTACAAACTATAGTATACATCAGCGAACCAACTGCAATGGAATAAGGAACTCGAGACATGTAATCAATGTCTTCATCTGACTGAGGACACAAGTAAGATGATAATTTAAAGTTGATAGGTAAGGGAGTACTGATAGTCTTCGCATCACCATATTGAATCTTTCAAGCACCTTCTCAATGTACCCCCCTTTTAACTCAAATATGATATGCCAATCTTTCTATCCCTCAAGATTTTCATACTAAGAATCTTATTTGTTGCGCCCAAATCCTTCATATCAAACTCCTTGCTGAGTTGACACTTCACTTTTCTGACGTCTGCTTTTTATCTTGCCTGCTATGAGCATATCATCAACATATAATAATAAATAAGTAGTCGATCCACTATCTTCCTTTCTGAAGTAAGACAACTATCATAATTATATCTAAAGAAATCATGCGTAGTCATGAATGAATCAAACTCTCATACTGCTGCCTCGATGACTGATTTAGTCCATACAAGGACTTCTTCAACAAGCACACATAGTCTTCCTTTCCAGAGACAATGAACCCCTATGGTTGTTGCATGTAGATGCTCTTCTCAGGTTCTCCATGTAAAAATGTTGTCTTGACATCCATCAGCTCAAGCTCCAAGTCATTCTTAGCTACCACTCCAAGTAAAGCCCGAATTGAACTATGCTTCACAACTGGTGATAATACATTTGTAAAGTCAAGACCTGAAATCTGACTGTAGCCCTTTGCCACCAATCTAGCCTTGTATCTAGTATCTTCAATCTCTGATGTGCCTTCCTTTCTTTTGAACACTCATTTGCAGCGAATAACCTTTTTACCTCTAGATAATTTCACCAAGTCCCAAGTGTTATTTTTACTTAATAACTCAATCTCCTCCTGCATAGTTATCATCCATCTGCTAGAATCACTGTAACGGACTGCCTCTGAATATGTAGCAGACTCCTGAGTAGAATCAATGTCTTCAGCCACACTCAATGCATAAGCTACCAAATCCACTTCACCATACTTTTGTAAAGGACTAATCTGTCTACGAGATCTTCCTTAACTATAGAATACTGTGGTACTGGTGGTGTAGGTAAAGTAGATAAGATATTACTATCTGTCAACCCTGAACTGGACTGATCTGTAATGGACTGTTTTGTAACATCTGATTGTTCCTTTGAACCAATTTCCAACTCCACCTGAGTTGAATGATTTTGCTCCTCAATTTTATCACAATCCTCAAGAGGTGAACCATGAACCATAGCAAATTTATCAAATAGCACATCCCTACTAACAACCACATTTCATGTCTTAGGACACCACAATTTATACCCATTCACATCTGATTTATATTCAAGAAAGATGCCTAGACCTAAGCTCCAACTTTCTATTATCCACATGAGCATAAGCAGGATACCCAAAAATCTTCAAATCAGAATAACAAGAAGGTTTACCAGACCATACCTCTTCGGGTGTCATTTTATCAATGGCAACTGAGGGTGAGCAATTAATTAAAAAACAAACTGTAGTAGCAGCTTCAACCCAAAAAAGTCTTAGGTAATCTAGAATTTGAAAGCACACAACGAATATTTTCCATCAAAGTTCTATTCATCTATTCTGCCACACTATTTTGTTGAGCAGTTCCAGGCACTGTCAAGTGTCTCAAGATGGCTTCAGCCCTACAGTAGCTATTAAATTCACGTGAACAAAATTTCAACACATTATCTGTGCGTAGACGTTTCACCTGCTTTCTAGTCTGCTTATCTACCAATATTTTTCACTTTTTGACGGTCCCAAACACATCACTCTTCTGTTTCAAAAAGAATACCAAAACTTCCCTGGAGAAATCGTCAATCACTATCAATAAGTAATAATAGCCTCCTTTTGAGAGTACCATGGCAGGTCCCCAAAGATCTGAATGGATATATTCAAGTGTTCCTTTTGTGTTGTGTCTTCCTTTTGTGAATCTAACTCTCTTTTATTTCCTAAAAACACAATGCTCACAAAAATCTATTTTGTTGGTCTTCTGCCCATCAAGAAGTCCCATCCTACTCAACTATGTTATGTTATTCTCACTCTTATGCCCAAGTCGCATATGCCAAAGTTTTTTAATTTCATCACTGTTAAAGAAGAAGTAAAAACTGTTGCATCCCCAATTACTGTGGAACCATGCAAAATGTACAACTATATATAGTTTTTATGTCCTTTCATGACAACAAGAGCACCCTAGCTCACTTTCAAAACTCCACATTCACCAGAGTATCAATAACCCTTTGAGTCAACTGCACTCAAAGATATGAGAGATACCTTCTATTCTAGAACATGCTTTACATCTATAAGTGTCTTGATGTCCCCATCGAACATTCTGATTCTGACTGTACCAACTCCGACATTTTGTAAGGCGCTTTGTTTTTCATAATCACTGCACCTCTCGAAACTCCTTCATATGTTGAAAATCAGTCCATGTTGGGACATATATGAAAAATGCAAGACGAGTCAAGAATACATTCCTCACAAAGTTTGGAATCTATGTCAGAAATCACAATAAGCTCTCTCTCATTTTGCCCATCTTCCACAACATCAGCTTCTGCTATGTTAATAGGTTGCTTTCCTTTCTCAGTAGCACTGACAGCTTTATTTCTATTTTTCAAAGCATAGCAATCAGCTTTAATATGCCCATTCTTCTTACAATAGTAACATGTCTTCTCAGCATGTCTAGATTTCAATCTGCCCCTCATATTCCTGTCAAAATTCCTATCTTGATTTCTCCCACACACAACCAAGCCTTCAGCATGATTCCTAGATCCTCCAACAAGATGCCTCATCTTCTCCTTAGATAGTAAAGCATCATAGACCTCTTCTACAGTGAGAGTATCCCGACTATAGAAAATAGTTTCTATAAAAGTTAACATAAAATGATGGCAGAGAATATAACAACATCAACGCCAAATCCTCTTAGTCATACTTAACTTCCAATGTCTTCAAATCGGTCACGATTTCTTCGAACATAGTTAAGTGATCATCTAATAATGCACCTTCAGACATCCTGTGAGAATACAAACACTGTTTCAAGTGTAGCTTGCTGGTCAACCTCTTTGTCATGTAAATTTGCTCCAACTTCAACCACAACGTAGCGGCACTTCTCTCATTTAGAACATCTTGAAGAATTTGATTTGAAAGATGTAGATGAATTTGAGATTGGGCTTTCTGATCTCTACGCTGTTTTTCATCCTGCGTTTAGGTAGCAGGCATCCTATCAAAGCCAAGTAAGACTTCCTCCAAATCCATCTGCACTAGAACCGCTCGCATCTTCACTTAACGTAAGGTAAATCTCGTGTTTCTATCCAATAGTGGGATATCATATTTCATTGTCGCCATACGGAACAATCAACCTCGCTTTTATACCATTTGTTATGAATTCTGGATCGCAAGATAATGAAATAAACACCAAAATTTACGTGAAAATCCAATACGGGAAAAAACATGGGCAGAGGAGAAAAGTCCACTATAATCAATAGTAATTCTGTTTCCAATATCAAAATCTCAATATACTCAATTGAAATCCAAGCTCTCTAACTCTCAAAATGTTTTTGAATAATCATTTGTGAAGATACAATGTGGAATTATATATATGGAGAAGAAGTCTTAGACTTCTTTTTTTCAACGAAATCCAAATTACATAGAATTTGGATCACACTACAACAGATCCCTTGTAGACTTGGCTCTCTTAAGGTTCAAATGAGGATTATCCGAGGCCATCATTTTCCTTTTGTCTAAATTAGAACTGATCTCAGGAGCTAGTGAAGGAAACTTTGGAGTAGACTCTAAGGTTAATTGTCCTTGGGGGGAAGGGTAGCCATAGCATCAGCAGAAGACCCTTTGACACATTGTAGAAGTACATGCTTATACCCTCCTAAATCTTGTAGGGCATGGCCTTTGACCCTCTAGCAGTAGTCAACGGTATGCCCTTTGAAGTAGTTAGATCTTAGGAAGATGTCCCTCGCGTTTAGTCACATGTTACGCTTTGAGCATGACCCATTTTGTTGCTTTCTTCGTAACAACCATCTTCTTTGAGCACCTTCGTAATTAGGTTCGCAAAAAAGTTAATCTTCACTACAAAGTAGAAAATGAAGTTAGAAACGATGAAAATCTCAACAGCAAATTAATGAATCCATGGTGAATGCATACTTACCCATCATAGTCTGCACTCCTAAATTGTAAAATTTTATGTTGGAAGGATTGAGCAGTATCTCAGTAGTACTACTTTTAGAACCCATGCCTAAAATTGGAGTCACAAGAATCTAAAGATCAGTGAGTGTCTGGTCGCCAAAGGATTCGTTGCTTGCTTGAAAGGAGGAGAAGTATTAGAAAGATTCAAGATAAGCTAAACAAGTTACAAATAAATTAAGTACTCACGTTATTCTCCATAATAGTGAGGCATACTCATAAAAGGATTGTGATGGTTTAGATAGGTCACCTAATTCCTTCGTACAAAGAAGAAAATCTCTTTCCAATTATACACTTTATTTGGAGTAATGACTAACTTTATGTCCTTGGGATACTAAACGCATCCCTAATTTCCTTCAGATTCCTCTCAGTAATATTAGAGAAGATCCTCAAAGCCTAAAAAAATTTCGCTCCACCCTCACTCCCATTAGAAATCTTAGGCTCATCTATGGGCTTGTCTCTAAAAAGATACAACCCCCACCTTGCCCATGAGTTCACAGATCTACACACTCAGGAGATGGCATAATAGTTGTCCAAGGTATGCCACTAGACTATAACAAATACAATGAGGATGATCATGATGGCTCTGCACCATCGTCTATAAACATAGCTTCGGTAGCTCCAGTGCTAATATACTTATTTTAGGATTCACTTTGGAAAGACGTCATATGGAATTGATTTTCTAAATTTTTTTAGAACAAAGAACTCAACAAAGCACAACAAACGGTGAATGAGAGATGAAAAATATGGAAAAAGAAAGTAAAAAACGTGCAAAACATATACCTAGAAGATATTTGGAAGGTTTTAGAAGAAAGAGAAGCAAAAGGGGTGGCCATAAATTCACTCTTAGCATCTGTTACATAATCGTCGGAGAAAGAAATCTTAAGCTAAGGTGAGAAATATCAAATGAAGAGATTTTGGAAAAGTAAGAAACATTAGCAATACGGAAATGTTATATTTATAGTTAACCTAAACAGATCCTAACATTTGATCTTATCAAGATTGATCCTGACCACTCAGGCGCAAGGCAATCCTAGCCATTGAATACAAAAGCCGCCCAAAATATTTCAAATGTATGCATCAAATTGAGTGGGTTAGCCACACGCGCATTAAGTACACCCAATGCACGTGCCTTGAAATGCGCAATAGTCTCATTGATATACGCAAAGATTGCAATCATGGTAACGTCCCTTCGCTTGGCCACACTTCAATCGCCAATAAATGAATGGATTAACCTTGAAAACTGCAACATTTAAGTCCTTTCTTACCTCACAAGCCACAACTTAACATAAATAGTTGAGCTCGAACTTAGTGGATTAGAGATATCTGCCTACAACACTAAAACGAAATGAAAATCAACTTCATTTTTGGTCAAAATCAATTAAACATCTTATTGATCTCATCTTTATAAAAAGCCAATGTAAGAGTTTGTTAATTTTTTGAGTTCGCGTACTACAACGAATTATCAACGCACATACCGTCAAAATAAATTCAGGAAATCAAAAATATTTTTGGTTCGCGCAACGTGGAAAACCTGAATGCAAGTCTTGAATATAACATAAATGATTAGAATCGGCCTCTAGGGCTTATTTGTTATCAATTAATTTTACAGTTAGCCCTAACAATTTTAACCATTATTGTGATACTCCTTCTTTAGTTCACCTGTGCGAACGTATGCCAATGTTGGCGAACGTTTTTGAGTTAAAAGTTATTAGATCATGTGCGAACCAAGACCACTATACAAGAGCATTTCTAATACGAAACTATAAGTTTGATCTTCAATATGAGCTGCTAGCGCACAAGGCATGCGAGCACAAATCACTGAATAAGGAAAAATACCATCTATTTCCACACACTATTCTACATTAGCAAAACCATTAGTGAATTACACGTGAACAAGAATGCTAAACCTCTTTAAAGTGACACCACATCCTAATGAGTAAAGAACACATTGCATGATAAATAAAACCTGAAATCTAACAAATTGATTATAAATGCACTAATTAATGACCACCAATGTCGCTCAAGATAAAATGACTAAATTATTTCCCAAACTTTATCAGATATTTATAAATGGTCAAGGATTCAAAGTAAATAGTGTTGACCTATGGTAGATGTCATCCTTAATATTTTGATCATAATAAACAAGATTAGTATTGTTTCTAACAATTGATTTGAGTGATGATAGTTCAATATTAAAAGCATCAAACATTGCAAAAATCAACACATCATAAATTGGACTTGAAATGAAGATTAAAGTAAAAGTTAAGCATTCAACTCAAATCATTCATGACGAGAGCTTAAAAGATTAAAATCAAGACTATCAAATCGGACTCATGAAGAAGGTCAAGATCGAAGTCAAGCATTAAAGCCAAACGTCAAGAAAGATCAAGACCAAGAGTTTAAGAGCCAAATATGAAAGAAATTTCGAAACAAGATCAAAGACTAGGCTTCGAGATCATATGTAAATATATAAACACTTTGATCTTTAGTAATGAATGACAATAGCTCAAAAATCATTTTGTGCACGAAGAGTTATTTTCATATCACTTGCAAAAAATATTTTTGATCAAGTGAACGTGATACTTGAACTTAAATCACATCTAAATTAAAAAAAAAAAAAAAAAGTTAACGGTCTATGGTCAACCGATGGACGTCCGGTTTACCATCCGAACGTTGGTTTCATCCGCAATGGTCAGTTTTTTGACCGTTCTGATTGATTTTCAACACCTACTTTTTAGGTCGTCTGAAGGAATGAACCGAACGTCCGGTTCATTCGCAACGGTTAGTTTTTTTACCGTTCTGACTGATTTTCAACAGTTACTTTTTAGGTCGTTAGGTACTATTCCGGACGTCCGATTAGGCAGAAAAGTTGGCATTTCTCACTTCTATAAATACCAATTCATTTGTCATTCATTACAATAACTTTAGAGCATTCAATTAAGTTTCTTTTAAACTAAAATTGCATTGATTTCACATCTTATTTATTATTATCAAATCATTTTTATTTTGAAAAACATTTGATTGATCTTATCTTTGAAAATCATTTCTCTCATCATAGTTTTTCATTTCTTTTTGTGCTGAACTTATTTATACTTATCTTAAAAGAGAAATATATTTTTGAAAATGTTTTTGGCATTTACATTGCATAAACTTTTATACTTCTTTATATTGAAACTTTGATTGATTGAATCAAATTTGAAAAATTAATCTTATTCATCGAAGTTTCTCATTTATCTCTTATCACTTAATTTATTACAATCATTCATTAAAAGAGAAATTTATATTGAGAAATTTTTTGAACCTACATTGTATTTATTTCTTCATCTTTTCATTAAAACACTTTGATTGATTGAATTTAATTTTTAACTATCATATTCATCAAAGTTTTTCATCTAACACTTGAGCTATCATTTATTGCTATTCATTGAAGTGTTAGTCTATCTTAGTACTTAATTTGTTTGTATTATTTATCAAGAGGGAAATTTCATTGTAAAATCATTTTGATAAAGTGTTGGTCGTGTTGAAATTCCTTAAAGATCAACATTATATAAAGATCGGTGCTCCTTGTTGTAAGTCACCGTGTTGGTTATATTGAGGTTCCGTAAAGCTCAATAGTGTGGGTCGTGTTGAGGACTTGTAAAGCTCAACATTGTATAAGGATCGGTGTTCCTTGTTTGTAAGTCAGCGGAAGTATTGTAAAGGGTTGGATTGCACCGTAAATCAATCAACGTAGTGAAAAGGCCGTGCTCGTGCCGGTGAGCTGGATAACGAATGACGTAGATCATTGCTTTGGATCGAACCTCCACAATTATATCATTTGCATCATCTCTCCCTTTTACTTATCGCTTTTATAGTTGTACTTGAATTTAGATTAATTCTTCGAAAAAGTTTTAAAAATCAATTCACTCCCCTCTTGGTTGGTTATTCTTGGGTTATCAAATACAATATCGAAAAAATTAGATACACTCCTTTTAATTGCCAATTCCCTCTTAACTCTTATTTTAGTAGATTTCACTGAGTTAGGGTGCAAAAATCCTTACCAGGTGAATGTAATTTGTTAATCTCGATTTTGAGATCAACAGTCAATGTCTGAACATTGATACAATCTCTCTTACCACAAGACAGGCCTAATACCGAACATTAGAGCCATATATATGAAAGCACCCTTCTCATTATTTAATTGGAAGAAAGTAGGGCTAGTGAAGAGGATTCTAATTGAAGGAAAAACTCGCCCACGGGGTTTTATCATCTTGAAACAACAGTTATCTTGGCAACGATACCACACACTTCTCATTATTTACAACACATTATTATCAAATGAAAGAGATATTTATCAAATTTCAAAGAAATAAATACAAAATGGACAAAATCCTCATATAACTTAGTACTCTCCATTAACCAAATGCAGTATAAGCAATTATTTATCCATTTGCTTGAGAACTGTTGCAACCCCTATTTCATCTCACAACCGTCCAAGCTTTTGGACGAGGCTGTTCTCAATTTCTACTCTTTTCTTCATCAATAAAGCATACCTGGACACCAGTTCTTGGTCCCCAGCAGTTGCAGCAAGTTTGCAATTGAGAGATGTCTTTTCCAATTTGTCCATGTACATGCATGATATCGGTACGAAATTGCCCTTCTTTTTGCACAACCAACCATGAGCTGCCCTTAATGCAGCCCCCATTGAAGCCGAGTCTGTAAAGGCAAGAAGATGATTTGTTTGTACAAAAAGTATAATCTTCGTGACAGCACTAGAGGGAAGAGTTGGAGTGAAAGTATATAAATTTTTATTGGTCAAAGTTGGAAGTAAGTACTTATACAAGAAAGCAAGAGTTACTTTTAAAGTAACTTTTTACTACAAGTAAGAAAGTGCGTTATCCAAATATGTTTGTAGACAAAAAGTTAGTAACTTATACTTCTCTTATGCTTAGCCAAGCGTGAAGAGAAGATGTCTTATGCAGATAACTAATTAAAAGTGGCGATAAACAAAAAGAAACACTATTGCTTGCCTGGCCTTTGGACTGTATAAACATTGCACCCGAAAATTGAAGCTATGGAGCTCAGAATGCAGTTGTTTGCTGATGCTCCACCAGTAGCAATGATCCGCTTCGGAGGTGAAGGCATGCCAAATCTTTCAGCATGAGCTCGCATAGAAAGCAATTGGCCCTCAACTAATGCCCGAACCTACAACCAATTTGTTATGCATGTGTATATATATACAGGTATATGATTTCTGTCAATTTCTTTTGACATCTCTCAATGATCTGTTAAGTTACCTCAGAAGGAGGGTCAAATTCCTTGACTTCATATTCTCTTACTCCATCTAAAGACTCTAGATTGAAATTCTCAAGAACATATCGATGGAACCCGACTGCAAGATTCACAAGTCAATCGCTTGCAATTATTTATAATAATAGGAAAACTTTAGATTGTATATTTTCTATTCCCTTGATGTACACCAAAAATAATAGAGATTTTAGTCCATTATTCATTTTTCGCATGATTTATAACAAGGTAACATATAAAACAGAAGAAAGCTTTGTATTCTTATGCAGAAAACTTGCAGCAACATATTAGACACGAGAAATTAACATTCCTGATTAGGAGCATTATACTTGCTGATAATTTAGTAACATAATTGATAGTATGCTCACCAGGAAGAGGAGGAAGAATTTCATGGTCTTTGTAATAAAAGCCTAATTTTCCACCTGAAAACAGAAAAAGCATTAAAAACAATCAAGGAAACAACAAATTTAACCAAATCAGTAATAAATATAATTAACTTCTGCACTAACCATTTAGAGGTTGGGTTTGCTGCAAAAATTTATTGAAAACCTCCCAAGATTTATCCGCACACTGGTTACGTATATCTATAAAGGTTGTGGTCACAAAACTAATAAAATGAATATCAGATTGCTTTACAGGACCCACACAGTTATTTCTTGGATTTTGTAGAGTACCTTCACGGGCCAGAGACCCATTCTTATAGCACAGCATAACCATGTAGCTTTTCGGATCAACTGGATTAGGAAAGACATGCCCTTCTAAGGATGGTTTATGTTCAGTTGTGATTCCAAAAACCTAATAAAAAGTGTAAGGCAGTTGGTAGGTTCAACTGAAATATCTTTCTAGAATTCAAGCAATTAGGTAAATGTACAAGATTTAAGCATAGAAAAGATAAATAGCAGATCAGAGAAACAGAAAGTTATCGTTAGTAGTCTTCGGCATTTTTATCTCTTCGTGATGCTTGGAGAAAATACACAAAAGTCACCCAAATAATCACCATTTCAAGTTACAATGTTCCAAGAAAGAGATTAAATGACTGTCGAAAAAACATTTGTAAATAGAGTGCAATTACAGGAGTGAAGCAAATATAGATGCCCCAAAGTAAAGCTAATAGAGATTGGTATTTATCTCTTAACTTCATAAGTTTGGCTCTTGCCTAGAAGCTAAGAAGTACGGATACTTGTAAACTCATTAACCCAAGCTTGGATACTTTCCGCTACCTTCTGATACATACCGAATATATGTTTTTTAATTATTTTATATTTTTCAAATTTTCGATACATATCAGATATATATTTTCAATTATTTTAGTAAGTTACTGAATATTTAAAATATTTATTGATAATACACAATTAGACTTCTTATTGAAAATACACTATTATTTAATCTTCCAATAAATGTGAAACTGTGTTAATAGTTGACAAATATATTTTCATTGTTGAAAATAGAGTATTAAATAATAACTATGTATAATTTTATTACATAAATTTTATCATTGAAAATAGATAATGATTTAAAACATATAAAATCGTGCTAATAAATTATACATTAATATAGTTAAACTCTACTATATATTTAATATTTTTAAATATATGTAATTATAAATTATTAAAAAACTATCTTATAAAATAGTATATACACTTTTGTGAAGGAAAAACACTTTTAAACTAGAGTCAGAGCTCTTCTGTTAAACATAATGAAATTATGTTCAATTTTATAACACATATATGTGTATCTAATTTTTTTTAAGAAGTCGCATCAACATATCCGTATTTTATCGTATTTGAATTATGTATCCATATCTGTGCTTCTTAACCTGGAAGTCAATTGAGCTACATACTATAGTGAAACTTTGCTCTAGAAATTTTCTTAAGGGTCGTTTCACAAAGCTTTTCATAAAAGTTTTAGTAGATTTTTAAAAAAATTAATAAAAACTATGCATCCCATTAAATGCATGATTAAAATTAATTGTTAAAATAGATATTGACCTCAATTTTATAGCAACTTTTAAAGCTATCTCAAACAAGCACTTAATGTTAAAACTTGAAAAGGGTCAGGAGAAAAAAAATGGTGGGGTGCGCATTAAAGTTGTAAAAACATGAGTAATTAGCTTTCTAATATTAAAATTGTAAACTAAGTTCGACAATCTTAAGGTGGACATAGAAAGCCAACATACAGTGTCACTAGTACCAAGACTGATGGCTAGATCCCCAGGACTGTTGAGTGTTAACCCTGCATAAAATAAATGGATCTCAGTCAGAATTCAATTAGGAAAGTGTTTAGGGAGTGCAATCAATAGATTAATACAGTAAGCTGATGTTAGTATCATGAATAATGGAGAGATATGAATATATGGGCATTCCTGTAAAAATGTTCACTGGTTGAAACAAAGCTGTGACATGATATTGTGATATGATCCAAGTTGCCATTGAAACGAGG
>CAIGRB010024062.1:4741-50527 GCA_903798255.1 Fraxinus quadrangulata
AAATAAGTTTTTATTTTAATTTTTTTTAAAAATTATTTATATATATAATGCAAAATTTCCATTTTATCATTTTAAAATTAATGAAAGTGGTGAAAAGATGTTGAATGGCCATAGTCAAAAGTTATATGAAATTTGGTGATTATGATGAAACGTTATATGAAATTGGATGATTATAATAAAATAAAATTAAACAAAAAGGCTTAATATACAGCTTTTTAGACAGTCATCTCACATGAGAGATTTATGTAAGGGGGCTGTCAAAGTGAATGTACAAAAAGGCTGTACATATAGCATTTCTCAAAATTAAATTGGGTGGTCATGGTGACACTAATACCCCGTTTGACATACATTTTCTTAAAATATATTCTTTCAAAACTCATTTTCAATCACACATTTTTCAATAAAATAATATTTTCCATCAAATCAATAACTTTTCCTTACTTTTTAACCACATATTTATTATCATATCATTATTTAAAATACATTTTTCTCAATAATATACAACAAACACACCATAAGTATAAAATTGGATAATCATGAAACAAAATCAAATTGGATGATCATAGTGACACCAATGCCCTGTTTGGTTTGAATTAAAATCGAATTTTAATCACATTCAAATAATCATTATTAATCATATCTTTCATAGTCCCATAACTTTTCAATCAAATTTTTTTATCAAAATCTACTCAAAATTAAATTTTAATCAACACAAAACACCCGACGAAGTTGAGTGGCTACATGTGAATTTAACCCTATATTTACCTCTCACCTTTACGCGCGCAGAATTCGGAAACTGAGAAACCTACTAGTCTGATATTCGTGATCATACACAAATTCACACACACTGCCTTGCGTATAAATTACTTCGGTATCTTCGAGTTTTGAATGGCTTTTAGGGTAGACAATCGCACTGATTATGTGAGGGGTGTAATTTGTTATATTTTTATACTCAAATTTCCCAATTGAAAACTGACCTCTATGAAATCAGCAAATACCGGAGATCAAGGCCATTGTAATTGCATACTGCATGGTAAACTTATCTTTTTCCTATAAATTTTGCCCATGCGTTACGTTTGTGCGTGTATACATAGGTTTACGATATGTATAAGTTGTTTGCATAAACAGTGTTGTATTTGGTACTAAAAAAATGTTTAAATCACACAAATTGGAGATGGGATGGAATCAGAAGATAGTCGGAGATCACAGGCATTGACGTTGCAAACGGCACTATGGGTTCATCTTCCTATGATTGTTGTCTACGTGTTAGGTTTTTGTGTTTATACACTTTTATGGATGTGAGTCATGTTGTGCTATTATACTTTATATGCTATTTTCATAAATAATGTTCTGTTTGGTACTTGAAACTATGTTAAAATCACACAAATTGTAGATGGGAAGGAGAGAGACATAGAAAAGAATGTTATACTAATGAGTTGGAGGTTGCTCAAGCATTAACGCAAATTGATAATGCCCCTAAGATCTATAACTTGCCGCATTTCATTTATCTTATAGATAAACAAATGATGCATTCATGGTTTAGTGTAGAGTTAGAGGGAGAAAAGGTCGGAAATGTTATACAAGGTTGGAATTGAGTTCTGAAACATTCTTCAAGGAAGAGTAGAATTGTAAAAGTGAACGAGGATAGGATACATTTTCCCAAGGTTTGATGTTGGCTATTGCACAATTTGTTGTATTTCTTTATCTAGTTATTGTATTAGTGTTTGACATCTAAAGAATTGCAAGTTCTTAACCAAGAAAAACCTTTTTCTTACAAAATTTCATTATTTTCAAGCTGAAAGGTTTTCTTTTGTATTTGCGAATCATATAAAACAAAGTGAACATGTGTACATCCTAGTGGTGTTAAGGTTTAGGGCTTCAGTTTGACAATAAAGCCAAGTGTATATGGTTCATGGTGTAACCAATCAAATTCAAGTGATTGGATCTAAGTAAAGGTTCCCCAATCATCTAAAGGAACTATGAAGTAGAGAAATGAATATGTTAACAATCTTCAATGTTAATACCACTTTAATCTTACATGTTTGAATGGAGTAGTACAGCCTACAGACTTAAAATCAGCATATAGTTTCTGGAGTATTTTACCACAAAGCTGTATAAATATTGTTAGATTTGGATCACCAATCTCGTGAGTGTGAACTTATGAATTAGTGCTGTTGTTTTGTTACGGCTATAGTATTGTGAAAACCTTTTATTGAACATTAAGTGATACTGATACAACCTTGAGAATTCTAAGATAACAACTGATATAATGCAATCATGTATATCATGAAATAGATTATAATTTCTAATGCAATCCTATTGCCTTCAGAAAGTGAAATCCGATTAGCAGAAATAGCTTATGATGCTACACATCATCCTTGGAGTGAATTAAATTTAACTTAGCAGTAAGTTAAGAAAAGCTTGGTCTAGTTGATGGCATAAAATTCCATGTTTGGTTGTCATGCTAATATGTGTCCCCAAGTTTGAGAAGTACTTCAATTGCAATTCACTTCCTTCCTTAGCTGCTAGAGTCTAAGCACCAGCAATAGTAATCAGACCTTGACATATCCAACATCTTTTCTGGAGCCATCTTCTCAAGCTCGCTTTGCCTCCATGCTACAAAATTGTTTCTATTTTGTGGGTCTGAAGCAAGCGGATAGTCTTCCACATTATGATGCTGTGATCTCATTCTCACGTACAGCCTCATTGTTGCAACACAGTCTTCATAGGGGTCTTGAATACCAATTTGAATGTCATATCTGTAAAAGGAAAAATTGTCATGCGCTCAGGATTATGATGAGTAAAATAAAAGTGACAGAAATTGCGGCAAAACTATTACCCAAGGTATGCTTTCGTCAAATATTTCAGCGAGTTGCTGAGCTTGCTTGTTTTCATCAGTGAAGGATATTTTGCTGTGTCCCTGTAGAAAGAATTCTAAGATTAGTAACACCATTTCAAAACTTTTTATTTTCTTTGTTCTTATGGCAAACAAAAATAAGCAGCATAACACTTAATTTGTGGAAAATCAGAAGTAGTCACTGTGGGCAACAATTTATGACATAGAAGTCTTTAGTCATGTGCTGGTTCAGACTGAAGTCATTGAGGGTATCAATTTATGACACAAAAATATTTATTTATGTGCTGGTTCAGCTGAGAGAACTTGCCTTAACATCATCTGTGGATACTCTACTTCTAGGCTTTTCAAATTGTGATCTAATCCATGGCCTACAAGGATCCTAGCCTTTCCATCTCTGGAGCGGATCTGCCATATGGGCTCCCCATTACACAAGTAATCTTGAATCTTTTTTTGCACTTGCCTAAGCAGCAGAGCATCCCTTAAAAATTCTGGTCTTATGCCTGTTGTTTCATACCTTAAAGTTTTCAAGATTTCAAGTTCTGTCAGAATTTACTCATGACATAATTTACCATTGTTTTGTAAATATTTCATTACCTATAGTTCGTGACAGGAAGATTTGGCTTCACACATGTATGAAAGATTATCTTCTCATACTCATCAATGAGGCAAACCCTTGCACAGAGATCTAAGGAGCCATCACTACCACCGCCGACCATTTTGCAAGAAAGTGAAACCACTTTTGCTCTATTATTATCGATCTTCAATTCATCCTGAATGCCTAAGTTTGCCAGTCGATGCGTCAAACCCTGTAAAAGAAAACCCAGCAAGAATTATTTTATGCTGATTCTATGCCGAAATGGTTAAAGAATATAGTTAGATATTCTAGTTTGAGCATCTTTACAATATTGTTGCTGCGTGAGAATTTGCATTTCTCTCGGTGGACATAGAGAGCATTACGGCTACTAAGGATGGTTAAACAAAGATCACACCCTTGTTCCTTAAATATCCTTTCACATTCTACCTTGGGTAACGGTCCTATATAAGAAAATCAAAGATGTTAGAAACCAAATCTTAAATGACAAAGAACATGATATAGCTTCTTGAAGTTTTAAGAATACCTATAAGATGCTCCCTTAGAGATTCAAAAGATCGACAATGCTTTTTACAAATTCCACACATGGGTTCATGCACTGAATGATATGATGTCCTCATGTGTTCAACCAAATGCTCCATTTTGTTGAATTGTCTATAGCATGCAGCACACTTGTTCCTGCTCACAAAACGTATTAGGCATAATATAACATCCACCAATATGCACATTGTGCTGTATTAGGGCAATGCATCCTATATAACAAATATATGTGAGAATGCACGTGAACATGGGTTTCATTGTGTGGATAAAAGTGTACCTTAGGCTCTCAGAAGACTCATATCTGTTGTCCATGATTGATGGTATTCCTAGTGATTCAGAGACTCAAGTGAGAATTTGGAGTACTTGAGGAAGAAGTGAACATGTGAAGGTATTTATATTTGCTGTTGGGGAACTGTTTCTTTTCAAACAGTGCATGGAAAGATTCCTCAAGGCCATTATTTTCTACATCCTTGGGTGACTATCTTTAGAATTCACATTGTAGTACCACCCACACCAATCTATCGCAAAAAAAAAAAAAAAAAAGGCCCACAATATGAGCTAGTAGAATATTTCCATTGTTACCACGTCTTATCGTATCCGCCCCCTTTCTAACATTCCGAATTTTCTAACTTGCTATTGATTTACCTAAACGTGACAGCATTCATGCCACTTTTTTTGGGCTTATTTGGATTTTGGAAGAATTGGTTTGACTATTCATTGTAATGTAGTCACTAATTTGAAAATCTTTACATTTTTGGTTGTGCATCTACATTCATGAATTCAGCTGATAATATATTGTTTGGTGGATATGGCTAACATGTGAATTTTCGTAAGCCTATTAGGGCCCTTTTGCCAGGGCTTTTGCTTCTACTTCTACTTCTGGTAGAAGAGATTCCCGATGTGGTTACCTTAGGCCCTGTTTGACACTCATTTTGGGTGGAAAAAAAATTTGGAATAGTGATTGATGGAAGATTGTGTGGTTAAAAAGTAAGGAGAATTTTTGGGTTAATGTGTAATATTATTTTATTGATAGAATGAGTGATTGAAATGAAGAAAGAGAAAAAAATGAGAAATAGAATGAGAAAAAAATGGATTTCAAACAGGGGCTTAATGTGTTTGAAAATTAATTTTTAAAAGAGTTCCCTCTTTTAGAAAAGTTTTTAGAGGAAGTCATGTTGGACAAACTTTTTCTTAGAGCTCTTTTAACTAAAAGAAACACTTTTATAAAATTAACCAAATGTGTCCAAAAGCAGATTTTGTATCTCAGAAGCCTTTTGGCTTTTGAAAGGCCATGCCAAATGTGCCCTTAATGTAGTTCTTGGTGGAATTTCCAGATTAGTATAACAACAGTGAAGAATTATCCTACTTCTCAGTTGAACATACATCTTTTCTGTTTGCTATGCATAAATACGATGGTCATGTTAAATTGTGGTCACTCATTGGACAACATTCATATTGATGTACAGCCATGATTCAACATATGATAAAAAGATTGCATGAGGTTAAAAGTTCAAATCTTCCTCCAAACAGAGGCTTTATCTATATCCTTTCGGAAAAGCAATTGTTGCAGGAGATAAGGTATTGAATGGCAAGTTTATTTCTTTCCCATTATTCTTCTCTACATTTTTCACTGTGTATCCTTGAATCAAGCAGAGGGAACCAATTGTGAGGAGTATTGACTTGGCAAAGTATGGGAATTTACCTTTTGACTAAAGTGGGTCCTACACATTCAGATAGACTCTGCAAAAGATATCCATTCAAGAATATAAGGATTCTGGTCCAGCACCACTCTGTTTGGAATGTCAACCCAATGTCTCATCTGTATTTTGTGCAGTTACAGCGAAATTACAAGGTTTTTCGCCAAGCGTTATGCATATGTTTTGGACCCAGTATGAAATGGGATTGGACAGTAGTTAAATAGCATTTATTTTACTGTCCAATCGCACATAATATTGAGTACCAAACATACCATAACAGATTTGGTAAATATATTTTCTTGTATATTTTTTTGTTTCCTCACAGAAATTTAGTTGTGTGATTGCTGGCATGTTGCAGGCGCACCCTGTATTGGTAGTAGGCAACCAAAGATGAGTTGAGATATACTGTCGAACTTTGGCCGTCGATCATTTGACACGTGTATACTTAGGAAAACATAGGTTGCTTAGGAGGGCGGCTGTTTGAAGTGAATAAGTTAATAATGAATCATATGAATATGCGAATTGGATGGTCAAAGCTTAAATTAAAGGGACTAGTATTTATGTGAACATTCGCAAAATACACCTTTTTTCTCCTTCCCTTTGTTCCATCACTAGAAAAGCATAGGATTCGTCAAACCTCAATTTGGTCAAAAGCAAAGTTCTACATGCACGAGTGAGTGGACATCTACATGTAATGGTAGGGGCCTTAAATTGACATGGAATCAAGCTGGGTATTCCTTGCATATTGTCATGTTTTAATACCAACTAGTGAAATTAGTCACTTTTTGTAATGGTTTATTAGTACACACTAATGTCATTTATGATATGTTAAAATGAATTGGACTGGAGTTGATGAAAGAAAAGTGGTTGTGAGATGCTTAGTCTAGCATATGATATGTTGGATTAGATTGGATTGGATTGGACGAAACTATGTACTTAACTTTGCCCATATTCTCGCTCAAATTTTGATTTAGATTTGAGATGAACATTATGCCCAAAGAAAAGGAACATCGGCTTGCTAAGCCTTGTGTAACAATCATATTAAGTTAATGTCCCACATCGAAGAAACAAAATAATTAATACATGAAAGTTTGAGTTATCTTAACAAGGTTAACCTTGCAAGATGAAATTTTAAGTTATTATAGCTTATTAAGTTGGAACAAGTAATTCGGTCCATAAACGGGTATTTAGATTTCAAAATTGGTTTTACTCAAAAGAGTCACCATTTTGAGAGGTATGTTGAGGGTAATATTCTATATTGATTGATGATAAAAAAAAAAAAAAATTTAGCATTATTCAAGTGCTTGAACTATTTCAAATAAGACAAGATGGAATTTCAAAACTTTTTCATATCAAATGCATGGACACTAATATACTAAAAAAGAAAAGAAAAAAGGAAAAACCAATTTCAGAGGCTGGAAGCATCTTTATTCTCAACGTTTTCAGCATGTGCAACAATTTTTCTAGGTAAGAACATGTTTAACACTCAGTTAATTTATTTTATTGTTTGCTATGGATCATTTTTAATCACACAATAAAATATTCTATACGATTGAAATAAATTTCATACTTTTTAGCTCCAAATTTTCTTTAAAATATTATTCAAAACTCATTTTTTTCCCCTAATTAACGAGAATCAAACATGCTTTGTAAACAACGATTCTATCTTTGTGGCTACAAAATGAGTATGGGACACTATCATTTGCTGGAAGAAAATTGGTTGAAGTTGATGAGGTCATTCCATTGCTTCAGACACGATGTCGTGATTTGGGCGGTCCATACAAATTATGTCTCCTTTTCCAAAAGGAGGAAATTTCATAGTTGGTCTTAACTATTGTCCCAATAGTAAATTCATCTTTTAACTTTTTATTACAGTTCTATCATTATGAGAAACCTTTTAATACTCATTAATAACGTTGTTAGACCTTCAAGAAAACATGTATCGTTTCAATTTTTTTAGCATTAGGCATCACCTAAAGTTATAATTGAGGTTGAGAACGAACTCTAACATGAAGGTTGAGATTAAAAACAATTGAATTCCTAATGTTTAATTAAATTTTTTTGTCGATTAAAAAATTGATCTATTAATTTGATACGATATCCACTTGAATTTTGACTTAGGAGACACAATTTAGGTCAAACTTGATGATGTGAAAAATTAACTTTTTTCTATTTGTTAAAGATGCCTCGACAAGGACGAGATATTCCAAAAATCTAATCAACACGAATGAAATTATTTAGCCTTTATTTGACCTCATTATTTGACAAAGAATACATTTTTTAATAGTAAATTGATGAAGAACGTGTAGTTAAAAAAGAAGGAAAATTTTTTAATCTGCGTATGATATTATTTTATTGAATAATGTATGATTGGAAAGAAGATGAAGAAAAATGTATTTTAGAAATAATGAAATCAAACAAGCTCTAGTTTATCTAGTTAAATTATTCCTAGGTTGATGCCAATTTTCGTTGGTTTTTAAAGATATGTAAATAATATTTGAAGAATTAACGATGTTTAAGTATCTTTAAGAGACTTTTTATTAGTCTATCATCTCTTTTAATAGAGAGTTTATTATTATTATTTTGTGAAGTTGAGTAAACTCTTCATATGTAAGAAGTTAAATTATGAGTGAGTTTGACTTTTTGAAAAATCATAGACTTTATTTTTTTAAGTAGCATTTTGTATGTTCATTTATTAATAAATTATAAAGTTTATCTTATTCATTCTACTATCATATATTTATCTTAATTTTTTTAATTTTATCTTGGTACTTTTTGGCAAGGTTTTATCTATTTTGTTGTGCGTGAAAGGATTTTTAGTATGACACAAACAAGGATGCACTTGATAGTTCTAGGAACATGTGGTGGTTTAATTTAAGGGTAAATTTCCTTAAAAGAGATATTTAACATTTTCATTTGTATCACTTCATGTCTCTAACCTTCGATTTTGGGTCATTCCATGTCCCCAACATTTCAAAATGTGCACGTAGTATCTTAACTTGATTGAAATAAGCTATTCAGCTTGCAAAAGAACATGAGGTAGGCACGTGATAATTTTGGGTCTAATTGTTCAAAAATATTTTCCTTCCGTTTTGAAGATCTCTTGGACCGATATAAATTCAAGAAAAAGATTTTACATTTCTAAGTGATAGACAAATTACAAACTTAGTAGTATTCAACGTCGAGCTGTGACAAAAATTTAAAAAGTTAGAAGCGTGGAGTGGTCCAAACGAAAAGGTTAGGGACCCCTTAGAGGATTATCCCCTTAATTTGTTGATCAATATCCAATCCAGATTATTTAGCCCAGTCAAAAGCAAATGTTTAAGGCCCAAGCCCATAGCATTCGGCCCATCAGACTAAACCACAAAATCACATTCAGAAAAGAATAAGAGTCCAAGCGAAGTGTTGAAGGCGAGGGAAGGGATTCGAATTCAAGAATTGATTTTGGTATGTAAAATTTTAATTACAGTAACTCAAAAGAAATTGAAGTGTTCTTGATTTTGTGCGTTTGTTCTTAATTTTTTTTTGTTGCTCTGTTTATAGGTTTGGAAACTTTTCTTCTGAATATTATCTGTATACTAAGCTGGTATTTGGTGTTTCTATGGAGGGTATTCCTTTTAGCCCGCTCTAAAAGGTTCTTCTAGGGCTGCCCTAGAAGCACACAAATGAAAAATGTAAGCTTTTCCTCCATTTTGTGTCGAAGATACTACATGAGCACTGCACTCCCAGTCATGTCACAGATTTCCCATTATGCACGTTTGGGCCAAATTGATGGTGCTCGGAAATTATTCGATCAACTTCCCTACAAAAATGTCTCTTCCTGGAACTCCATAATTTCAGGCTATTTTCAAAACCACCAACCGCATGAAGCCAAACTCTTGTTTGATCAAATGCCAGAGAGAAACACTATTTCTTGGAATGGATTAATTTCTGGGTACATAAAAAATGGGATGGTAAAGGAAGCTAGAAGGATATTCGATATAATGCCTGAAAGAAATGTCTTGTCATGGACAGCCATGGTTAGAGGTTATGTCGAGGAGGGGATGGTTTCTGAGGCAGAAGCTTTGTTTTGGCGAATGCCGGAAAAGAATGTGGTCTCATGGACGGTGATGTTAGGTGGATTGATCCGCGATCATAGAATTGATGAGGCTAGGAGACTTTACGATATGATGCCTGTGAAGGATGTTGTGACTAGGACTAGTATGATAGGTGGGCTATGTTTGGAGGGTTTCTTGGATGAGGCGCGGGAGATTTTTGACATCATAATGCAGAAAAATGTGGTTTGTTGGACCACAATGATCGCAGGTTATGCCAAGAATGGCAAGGTGGATGTTGCGAGGAAACTTTTCGAAGTGATGCCTGAAAAGAATGAAGTCACTTGGACGGCAATGATTATGGGGTACACTCAATGTGGGAGGATTCAAGAGGCATGGGAGCTTTTTGATGCTATGCCAGTTAAATCAGTCATTGCTTGTAATGCGATGATACTCGGATTGGGGGAGAATGGGGAGGTTTCCAAAGCAAGGAGTATTTTTTATTCTATGAAAGAGAGGGATGATGGAACGTGGAGTGCAATGATTAAGATATATGAACGGAAAGGTTTTGAGTTGGAAGCTCTTACTTTGTTTCGTTCAATGCAGGCTCAAGGAATTAGGCCACATTTCCCTTCGTTAATCAGCATTATTTCAGTTTGTGCTAGTCTTGCGAGTCTTGCTCATGGTAGACAGATTCATGCGCAAACGTTAAGGTTCCAATTCGATGATGATGTATATGTTTTGTCAGTTTTGATCACAATGTACATGAAATGTGGTGATCTTGTTGCTGCCAAAAGAGTGTTTGATAGGTTTCTGCATAAAGACATAGTGATGTGGAATTCTATGATAACTGGCTATGCACAACACGGTTTGGGAAGAGAAGCTCTGCAAGTGTTTCAAGAGATGTATTCTTCTGGCATTTCTGTAGATGATGTTACATTTGTTGGAGTTCTATCGGCATGTAGTTATTCTGGATTAGTCAAAGAGGGGACGGAAATCTTTGAGTCCATGAAATCAAAATATTTGACAGAGCCCACCACAGAACATTATGCTTGCATGGTTGATTTGTTGGGGCGAGCTGGTCGCCTTAACGAGGCTATGAATCTAATTAATGTTATGCCAATGGAAGCAGATGCAATTGTTTGGGGTTCTCTAATGGGTGCATGTAGGACACACGGAAACTTGGATTTAGCTGAAGTAGCAGCTAGGAAACTTCTACAACTCGAGCCTAAAAATGCTGGGCCTTGTATCCTTCTATCAAACATTTACGCATCAAAAGGCAAATGGTCTAATGTTGCCCAGCTGAGGAAAAATATGCGATGTAGGAAGGTGAGCAAGTCACCAGGCTGTAGCTGGATTCAGGTGGAGAAGATGGTGCATATGTTCACTGGTGGTTCGAGCACACCTCATCCCGAGCATTTTATGATTGTTAAAATGCTGGAGAAATTAAGTGGACCATTAAGAGAAGCTGGATATAATCCTGATGGTGCCTTTACTTTGCACGATGTGGAGGAAGAAGAGAAGGCACATAGTTTGGGATATCATAGTGAGAAGCTAGCAGTGGCCTATGGACTTCTTAAGTTGCCTCAAGGGGTGCCCATTCGGGTGATGAAAAACCTGAGGGTTTGTGGAGATTGCCACACTGCTATCAAACTAATTGCAAAAGTCACAGGCCGAGAGATCATCTTAAGGGATGCGAATAGATTTCACCATTTTAAGGATGGTTTATGTTCTTGCAAGGATTATTGGTGATCAAGAATTCGAATACCTATACCGACCCGAGAAAAAAAATTTGTATATTATATTAAACTAATTGATTTCTGTGAAATTGTTGGATACTGGTATATTAAATGAGATTCTAACTTCTGTATTTTTCCCTTTTTCTGTAATTTAGATATATCCAGACCTCCATACAAAAGATGTCATTTATATATTATTGTCAAACTATTGTAATAAACTTACATCTGCAAAAATATTACTATAAGTATAACCTGCTAACGTCAGGTGATTTGCCAACAAATTAAACCATTTAGCTATAAAATGGTACATAATATGTGATGTACTATCAAAATCATAACAAAATTTGGACTTCAGCCAAACATCATAAAACAAGTTCAAAAGCAACGTCTAAAACCATGTTTTTACATGCCTACCATCAAATGCGAAAATAATTGCGGAGATTTAGTTTTTGTACAATTGAATGATGCTAGAAAAAACTTCAAAAAATGAGACATTTGACCGCAATTAAATAGAAATTTCTGCAGGAACTATTGACTTGTGATATATTTGCTGGCTGTGTAGTTGTCTTGAACTCCATGTATTACTCATAGATGAAGAGGGAAGAATAATTGTAGGCAACCTTTTGCTTTCTTCCAAATTTGGGAAATCAATGGTATAATGAAGCCCTCGACTTTCGTGCCTCGCAAGAGCGCTGCTTACGACCAGTTTGGCACAACAAAACAGGTTCCGCATTTCACAAGCTTCAAGACCTACCATTGTTGGCTCCCACCCCTGCTGAAATAAGTATGTTTCCCATTCCAATTCCAATTCCCCAATCCTCTTCTCTGCAGTTTGCAGCCTTGTTGTTGATCGAACAATTCCAACGTACTTCCACATGATCGATTGCAACTCATCCCTCACTTTCCTCGTCCTATGGATGATATTGTTCAGTGCAACATTCCCAAGTGATTTAGGCATTTTAGGTCGGGGCCACCAATAGGAAGCGCTTTGATCACTACGAGAACTCTTCATGTTATCAATTGACGGTTGTACAGCTCTTCGGGCAAACACAAGGGCCTCAAGCAACGAGTTGCTAGCTAGTCTGTTTGCACCGTGCAAGCCAGTACATGCAACTTCACCGGCCACATAGAGACCTAGGACATTCGTCTCCCCTTGAAGCCCAGCCCGAACTCCACCACACATATAATGAGCAGCTGGAACAACCGGAATCGGTTGTCGAGTAATGTCTAGGCCATACCTCATACACTCAGCAGCTATGTTGGGGAAATGGGATAGAATTTTTTCTCTGGGCTTGTGACTAATGTCAAGAAGCACATACTTCTCGTTATGTTTCTTGAGCTGATCGTCTATACTTCTGGCCACAACATCCCTTGGTGCAAGCTCCGCCCTCTCATCGTATGACGGCATAAATCTCTCCAAGTCTAAATTGTAGAGGATGCCTCCATCGCCCCGTAATGCTTCAGTTATCAGAAAGGCATTTTCGCGAGCTTTTGTTGGTCTAATAGGGAGGCCTTCATCAGCTAAAGCAGTCGGGTGGAACTGCACAAACCTGACAGCAAAATTATTTAAAGACGTCAGTAATGTTATCCTCCGGCAGATTAAAATTGATAAAACCAGCAAGCAACTATCACTTATGTCAGGTTACAGAAACTCGTTCATTTACATGACACGCCATAAGGACCCTATTTGAAAAACTTACTCCATATTGGAGATTACAGCTTGAGCTCGGTGAGCCATGGCCACTCCATCTCCAGTGGCAACCTGCAATATCATATCAAGTTTCAATTAATTTGCATGGCTTTTCCAACGGAGTTACGTAAAATCAATGGATTTATGACTCCAAAAAAAAGCAATTTATGAACAAGTAAATCTATTATTGTTCAACTTGGAAACAACGCACTAACGGCTTTTTTGGTAAGATGGACTGTAGATTACTCAACAGTACGAGCTTGTTTGGGTTTAATCGCTTTATTTGATGGCATCAAGGATGTTGCGGTCGAAAAAAGCACCTTTCTAAGCATGCTTAAATATGTATTAAGAAAGAAAAAGAAGCTAAAATCTATTCTATAATTTCAGCACTTCGCACCAAACGTATCCTAAGAAAATAATGTTTGTACAAATGGTGCTCCTGATTTAGATTGCTTTAGAAAGTTCCGGACATGGTATGCCAAAACTCATATATTCAATAAGGTTTCAAATTCGGACTTCCTTCCAGACAATAGTAACATCTATCAGAAGATAGTTGGTAACAACTTCGAATACTGATGATAATATCTAATGTAAATGTAACATGACTGAGGATAAACAAATTTCATTGTACTTCTAATGGGCCGAATAAAAATAAAACAAGCGCAAGAGGCATCCAAACTTGTGATTCCAGAAAGGAAGTCAGCGGAAAGGTAATGTGAGTGGGAAGCCGGTAGATTATTCTTAACTGGTTATTGAAATTTAAGAATGTTCTACATACATGATATCAGAATTTTTGTGTATGCAGCTTTTGTCAGTTTAGGTATTTTCTATCAATTTAGCCTAAATGGAAACTGCTAGGATGGTAGTTTTGATTAATTCATGTGAAATAAGTTATTAAGTAGCTTAGTTTTAGTTTAAGTTCTCCTTCTACATTTAAGATGGCAGGTGATTGTTTGATTAAAAAGGGAGAAAAGAAATGCATCAGTAGATACCTTTGAACAAAGAAGCAACTACTTTGAGAAAAAAGAAACAAGATCATACCGGGGGGTTAGTAGTGATTGGATAGATATGTCCAGCCCCTCCTGATGCCAGTAAAGTTATCTTTGAGATGAACCTGACCACCTAAAAGTTCAAATGAGAGAATGAAAACTATTAATATTGCAGTCCTTTCATGAGTCTATCCTGACTAAATTTCAAGAAAAACTGGAGGAAATTTTATGGACTATAGTCACTCTCCTAACCTCCCACGTTTCGGTATTCAAAGTGTCCAAGCCATGACAAACTGTGTCAGAACCATCCTGTACGCAAGCATACATGTTTATATTAGTAAATAGCATTTTTTTGTGCAAACCGTGTCAGAACCATTGCATTCATTCAATTCGAAATTAACATTTTGAATAAACAAGTTAGAAACGATATGACCGAACCTGAGAAGTCAGCAAATCTATAGCAAAATGGTGCTCAAACACAAAAATATTAGGATCCTTCCTTACTGCCTCTAAGAGTGCCCTCTCTATTTCCTTGCCTGTCATATCCGCAGCATGCACGATTCTATGATGAGAGTGACCCCCTTCCCTTGCCAGGTGCAAATTTCCATCCTCCCCGTGATCAAAAGAAGCACCCATAGCAATCAATTCTCTGATTCTCTCAGGTCCCTCGGTACACACTACCTGGAAAATATTGCCAAGCTTGTGAAAAATGATTAAATCTCAAACATAAGCAGTTTTCAGACAATGTAGCAACTTTCGCATAATTAAGGAATGAGTAGATGAGGAAATGCTACAATATAGAAAGTATATGAAATTTTTAACTGCTGATCTGGAACATAGGTTTTACAGCTCAATCAATTATACACTCATGTCAGGAATATCCTCATTCCTGTTCGACTGTGTGGAGCCTAATGGTACTGCTCATTTATCCCTTCAACTGCATACTAACCTACGTTAATATTGGATAGTCCATACATATATTAGGTCACCCTACTAATCTATATGTGTGCTTTACATGTTTCTGGTTTTCTTTTGTTTATTACTGCTCTCATAGTTGGGGCTGGGGCTTAATCTATCACAGTTTAAGGGGGAAAAATAAGCGATTCTGGTTAAAGGGCACGCTCATCAGAAAAGTCATTGTATGTTACTAACACAAATTTTAAACTAAAGAAGAATGAAAAGGAATTGATTCAACAACTTACTCGAACGGTGTCCTCATCACATAGGTAAGCTCCAGCCACTATTGTGTCCAACACATGACTCTCTACTGAATCTGATGGGCACAATACGGCACTTATGCCACCTTGTGCATAATTAGTGTTGCTCTCATGGGGTTCAGCCTTAGTTATCACTGCAACAGTTCCGTGTTTTGCAACCTCAAGAGCATACCGAAGGCCTGCTACTCCACTGCCAATAACAGCAAAGTCAAAATACTTTGTATAACCATCTCTCAAGCATGATATGATTGCTTTTCTGTGGTGCTTATGTTGACTCTCATTTGTTAGAGATTGGAAATGGGTACTTGTATGACTCTGCAAGATATTGGGAACCCCATGAGACCTAGGAAATGAAACATGAATCTGATGTAAGTTAAAAGAAATCCAAAATCTGTAGTTGTGACATTTATGAACAAAGGAATAACACTAGGTTCAAATGGTAGCGAGTAATATGAATTCTTGAACCACCTCACCTAAAAGCATATCCAGTTAAAGTGGTACACATTTATTTCTTATATTTTAGTGTTTTTTGTCCACTTGAATACAACCCCTTTTTTTTAATATCAAATTCCTTGCACGTGCATAATTTTTATAAGAATCACATCATCTAGAAGCTTAAGTTGTTAGTGAAGGAAGATGTTTATTTAATTATATTTAGTCACCAACATGAATTGCCTGAAATGTATTTCTAAAACCTTGCAGCTAGAGATCATAGATACAAAAACAAATTGTCTTGAATAGCCCAGAGAGAAACTGAACATGGCATTGTATGATCTTTGATTTCTTTTCAGATAATAAACAATACAGTGAAAGATGATGCAAGATACATTAAATAAAGCTGAACACATAGAAGTATTGGAAGATCTTCTAGATTAACAAATTCTACTTTAAACTGTGTCAAGCATTGGTTGTTATTGGTCTAAACCAACAAACCCAAAGTGTGAATCTTCCATTGTTCCTCTGTAGCTGAATCAAGATAAATTATAGGACGGGGGCCTTTACTACATACCAAGAATGATCTTTATGGATGCATTTTGGAATAGCAATACAATATGCTCGTTTATAGCCTTGTCCCCTGTATGCGGTCTCTCTAAGATTCAGCAAGCCACTTCCCGAAGCTATGCTGGTGGCCATTGCTTGTTTCGGCTAAACAAAAGTGTAAACAGATCATTAATAAGAAATATAAGAGTGTAAACTGTCAAAACGCATACTAACATCAAGAATTCTCAAATTACAGAAACTAAAATATAGAATTTGCTTTATAAATCCTGTGTAGCAGAGATCTTCGTATAAATGCGATGATGAAGGAAGAGGAAATAAAACTGAAATGCTAAAATAATAGAAAAAAGGTGAAAATTGAAATCATGACAGATAAAGAACAAAGAAGGAACCACCAGACGGCACGAAAATCTAGGCAAAAACCATCACACAACAACCCATGATACGTAATCATAGCACACGCATTTGTAAGAACAGAACTTGAAATTCCAAGCCCACAAAAAGAATAAAAAACACAAATGAATAAACATCTTGACATGAAAATGCATATACATTAAAAACCTGAATCTGCGATGAAACTTTCGGGTTCGGAAGCTGCTAATGATGGAGATTAGAAGAGATTAAAACGAATGTATTGTTTAATTATATATGGGTTTTTTCTTGACTGTCAAAGGATCTGACGAAGAACATAGAGATTCGAACAATATGAATGATACGAGATTGGGTATAAATGAAAAGAAAAAAATAATAATAATAATAATAAAAAG
The DNA here is from genome assembly GCA_903798255.1 of Fraxinus quadrangulata. NCBI lineage: Eukaryota > Viridiplantae > Streptophyta > Magnoliopsida > Lamiales > Oleaceae > Fraxinus > Fraxinus quadrangulata. The sequence continues at coordinate 21,863 of CAIGRB010024062.1, forward strand.
TGGTCCAAAAGTTAAGGAGAGCGGGGCCAAACAAACCCCAGGCGCCACAGCTGACTCGTCGCTCTAGAAGCAACGTAGAAGTTCGCGCCTCCCTCTCCTCCCTCCTTCCGGCTTCTTATTTCTCTCCACCGCCTCTCATTCATTCATGCATTTATTTATTTGCAATTGCATTTTTTAAAACGGCTAATTGTCCACGACAAAAATAATAATTAGTATACAATGAATTAAGTCCCGATTTGACGATGATACTTTTCAAAAAAATGAGTTTTAAATAGTAATTTTTAAAAGATCGTGCGTTTAAAAAATAGTAAAAAATTTGAATTCAAATGTAAAATATTTTATCATGTGTATGTATAGTTGAAAATGAATACGTAGAAAAAAATAGTTTAAAAAGTATGATTATCAAACAAAAGTTAAATTAAGAGTTGAGATTTGGTGTCCAATTTGCCATCTACCAATTAATTATTGATACGTTATTTTAAATTAACATGTCATCAATTTTGTAGGGTTAATAATGAAGTTAATGAGAGTAAATTTAAGATGACGTGTTAACAAAAAATGGATAATAAATATCAACTTTTAAACTAATACCTAATCTAAAAAATACGAACAAGATAAAAGATTTCAACGTGTAAATATGTAAAGTTCAGAGTGATCACAATATCAATTGCCCTTGAACAATTTGCATCCAAAGAGTATCTCGTCTTTCAAGGGCTCTTGCTCGTCGAAGATAACAAGACTAGTGACTCTCTGGAGTTCTTATCGACATAGTTATTTGATTTGAATCATACAATTAAGATCTCGATATAATTTATTCTTTTTATTCCATAGATGGTTACGCTCTTTTTTGCTTCTTTTTGGATATGTCGCTCAAATTTATGAGAGATTCTGATTTCTAACAAAAATCAGTTGATATAAAGTTGAAGACTTTTTAAACTCAAATATCCAAAAAATATAAATTCAATAATAATTAATGACTCGAGCACTTCTACATTGTTTTCTCCGGAGAAAATATAGATTCACTTTCTACTTTTATTCGAGGAAATGTATATTTTAATTTTATAATATTTTTAAGAAATTGAAATATGTAAACAATGACGTCATCTGCGTGGTCCGGCCGTTAGAAGAAAGTTGACAGATATCCGTCATGGTGGACCATAACGAATTATAGCCTCATCTCGGTGAAATTAAGAAAGTTGACTTGGAAAAAACGGTGGTGGGGGTCCCTACACTGCACCATCACCCAGAACACATCTCGTGGTTGATTGATGCTTTCATGGACCAATCAAAAATTTTGTTTGGTTGCAAATAAAAATAAATAAAAATTGTTTTCATGGAGGACGGGTGTATAAAGAAAGAGGTAGAAAACATGAAGTTGGATTCCTAAAGGCCAAGTTGGATTCCTCTTTTGCCACGCTAAGCTCCTCCTCGTCGCACTTTTTTTGTGTGGTGGAAATTTTGAAGGGTCCAACTAGGAAGGAGAAGAAAAAGAAAAAATAGTCAAGTAAGCTGATATTTTTTAGGAAGTTAGTGAAGAATGTTTGGTCAAGAAAGAATTACGTTTTTCTTCTTCTTTTGCATACGATAGGGAGTCGAATCAATGGAGAAAAGCGAATACTTTCCAAGCACGACTTGAAAAATAAAAAAAGTGAGTTTGTGAAGAAAAACGTTTCCTTTTTCTTTGTGTATTAAGGAAAAATACTGAATTAGACAACAATTTAAATAAACGTGATAGATATCACATTCTATGCCACTAGAAATTAACTCGATCAACTTTTTTTTCTCCTTGTTGATCTACTCAATGCACAATGACAATCGTGCTTGGGGTACATTTTAGTGTACACACTTGTTTACATTCATCCACGTGACAAACTGTGATTTGACAATTAAAAAAAAATATTTTTCCACCCAATTATTTTTTAATAATCATGCAAGTGTCAAGTATGATGTACAAATTCAATGTACAAATGGCAAAGTTCTAATATTTTTAGTGTTTTTTTTTAACACATTAATCCGACTTGTAGTGTGATCATGTATTATCCTTGCCTTCATGTCAACGACACTCAAAAAGAAAGTCTTGGGACAAAAGCTAGATACATCAGAGAAGACGTGTACTTAGTTGCTAGGGAATGCTATCATCGAAGTATAAGCTAGAGATGTAGGGTAGGGAATGCTCATCGAACGAGACTAAATAGGGAAGTGAAAGCGATATGTAGGTTGACTAAGGTGGGAAATAACAAGAAAGGATAAACTAGGCTATATCCACACAATATCAAATGAAGTACGTGTGAACATTTTTTTTGGAACCAATGAAATCGGATCGAAACCAAATAGAATCAGTCGGTTCGACTCTGGGTCCTTTACTAAATGGGTCGATTTTGAGACATTATATTGAGAATCGATCAGTTTCTATTGGATTATTGGTACTACCTTGAGATCCAATAGTAAATTTGATTGTCCTAAATTTTTCTTTTTACTTGTACCAAGATGCACTGAATCTTTAAACACTAGACCCTAAAAAGTATCTCACACTAAAATTTCATTTTCCATACGCTTCTTCAATGGAAAATCAAAATTCAAGTCAAAATAATTTTATAAATATTTTACAAATTCATAGATTTAATGCAACACAATAGAAAAATATATTTTTAGTTCAATGTTGCATAAAAATTGAAATTTATTATTGTTTTCAAAGTGGCCGGCTATCAAGAATCACGATTCTTAAGAACTACTAAAAATATTCAGGCTATTGTTATATGGATTTTCTTAAGAATTAATTTTCGATTGCGATTTTACCGTTTATATTGTGTTTAATAGTTTATTATCTTTTGCATTTATAAATTGATATTGAGCTTTGGAGTCGATTTTTGTTTGTTGTTTTGTGTAATAGATTTTTTGTATTGTTAGATTACAAGAATGATAAGTGATTCCATACATTATTTTTATTTTTCAATATGAAGAAGCGAATTGGAACTGGTTGGTTCGATTCCGATTCTATAGTTGGATATGGAACAAATAGTTCAATTTTTAAGATTCCCATCAATTTAGTTCGATCTGATTCTGATTCTCTTCATAATCAAACTGAATCACACACACTCCTAAAATGAAGGAATGAAAATTTTATAGCTAAATCAAAACTAGGTTCATTCGTTTTTCCCATAAATTTGACTTTTAGAATTGGAGTGGAAATGGTCGTTGCAACACCTCACATTAACGTGTTTGTCTAAAAAAGTAGGCAGGCCCGTGCCGTTCAATGGACCAACCAGCCAGTCAGCAGGCCGGGAAGTGGAAGCCTAATACAACTTGACTACGTTTCCATAATTTAACGGGCCGGACCACAACTGGTTAGGAAGTCTAGTCCATTTTGATAATCTTGACCCAGAGTTGAGTGCAGATCCACATTTCACGTACGAAAATGACAGACGTGAGGGATGCCTGGATGGCTTTCATCGCCACGTCACTAGTTTATTCAGAACGTTGAAGCGGTCACGAGAAGCAAGAATGAAGGGTGAGGGTTCAGAGAATTCCGCTAAAAAAACCCTCATCTTTCTCCATACTAAAAAAATTCTATCAATTTTCTCTAATCACATTCAATTCTGAAGTATTCACATAGAATTTGGGATGGGAAACTTGTGGTCGACAACCAAAGAACCGCCGCCGCCGCCAATGGTGCTGGTTCCGCCGCTCTTCGATTTCCCTCCTCTCGCTGCACGTACCAGGCTTGTGCCAATTTAAGTTTTTTTTTTTGAAAGATAGAGAGGTTAAATATTGTGCATGCAAAATGGCAATGCAGGATGCTCGAATCTTCATACAACTTGTTGTTTGGGAAACTGGCTTTGAGATGCCTTTTCGAGGATTACTTTGAAGAAGCGACACCAGGATTATGCTGAAGCCAATTGACGATCCTCATGTTGATTTGATTGCAACTGTATCCCTTCCCTATCAGTGTTCGCTATTAGTACTATTGATTTCTGAACTGGTTAATATTTAGATTACTACTATTTAGTTATACAATAGTTCTGGTTGATTTCAGTCAGTGAATCTCTATATAGGTAAAGCATTCTAGAAGGGCGGAGCCAGGGGGACACTTTCTGTTTTTTATATAGGGCTGATACCTAAGGGAGATTTTGAGTATATTTGTTATACTGGATTAGATAAGCATTAATTTGGTGCATCGAAATCTTAAGTGGAAAAGATTGTCAGGATGAAATCAAGTAAATCTGGAAATATTTCACAGACAGCATAGCAGCACAGGAGCATAGCAGTCATGCAAGTAATTTATAAGATTGCTCAGGAATCTTAGGAGAATTAGTGACACTGTATTTTTTCAAGTTTTTGAACTCAAAATGTCAAAGAGAATTAACACAAAAATGGATATCCCTTTATGTGTTTGACGATATCTTCACTAAAGCACTGGGATCTTTAGGTCTGTCATCAAATTTCTTCACCGAGGGAAGTGCTGCAGTTGGAGAGTCCTTTATGTTGTGAGTGTCATTAATAAGTCAAGAAGATCCTTTTTTTTTTTTTTTTTCCATATTTTCCATCAAGAACATTTTTTTAAACTCTTTGACCGCTGAATTTTGAGTTTCCTACCAATCTCATCTTATGATTCGCCTTCAATTAACTTTGAGGGGATGCTCAATTGGTCAGGCCTTGGGTTTGCTCCCTAATGGTCACCAGTTCGAGTCCTTCAGGACCACCGAGTTGAGTATCGGACAGTAAACTTCAGGGTCTCGTGAAATTAGTCGAGGTGCGCGCAAGTTGGCCCGAACATCCACGGTTATAAAAAAAAAAAAAAAANTCCCCTCATGATCATTGAGGTGCGTATCCAGCCATAAACTTCAGAGCCCCGTGAAATTAGTCGAGATACGGGCAAGTTGGCCCGAACATCCACGGTTATAAAAAAAAAAAAAAAAAGATTCACCTTCAATTGCTTATAAGACTTTGCATCCCTTGTTCTATGAAAGTTTGAAGAAGTTAAAAAAAATAAAAATATATTCTTTATTTCCTTCCCCTCCCTTTATTTAAATCTCAGATCTGTTATTTTTCAAAAATCTTTAGCTAGTTGAAATTTAGTTAACAAGATATAAGCTTGTTCCGTAGCCTATACAGGTTGCTGGTCCACTGGATCACAAGCCCGAAGAGAAAATTGTTGGAAATGTGCAGTTCCGCTGGCAAAGGTATTTTTCTCTATTTCAAATCCTTAAATTCATTTTCTTTGATTGTTCTTTAAGTAAAGATAAGTTGTTTCTTTGTAGTGATGTTGATGATCCTCACACATTCATCGAACCTTTTCGTGTCCAGCACTGAGCCGTAAGAACCCATTGTTGCTACATCTTCTCTTTCTGCAGCCAATGTAACGAATAATAATTTTATTTTTGTCCTACGCGCCCATCTAGGATTTTATGATGAGGTCTTGCGCATACTACCAGAAATTTGGTTTTGGAGCATTTGGCATATTCCCAGTGCTTTTGAAGCAAAGGTAATTTTCATTCTAATTTGAATCTTACACGCTCATGAACAAGTTAGTGTATGCTTCTTTGAGTATCTTTTATGTAGATTGTTTTCACTCCTGCAGAGTATCGTCTGAAGATTATGGTGTTATGGGTTTGAGATATGGCCCTTCAAATCTGTCTGTCGGAGCTACAGTTATTCCTTTCTTTGGTATGTGACTGCTACATTAATGTAATTTTCCCATTGGTTATGGATTAGGATCAGGGAGTCCATTGAGCCCATCCTTCAATTTTGGACTTGAACTTGCTAAAAATTCACAGGTTAGTTGTGTTTTGTTGTTTTCAGGCCCTTTGATTACTTTCCTCTGTTCCTTTTACATAATTGGCTGTTAACCAGTTTTCTTCGCTAAATTGACATCTAATATAATTCTTTTATTGGCTGAACTTGCTTTTCAAAGAACCTTAAAAAGGAAGAAAAGGAAAGATTTTATTTTTTTCTGTTTCTCATTTAGCTTGTAGTTTATCCTGTTGTGGAAGATATTAGGAAACAAGTTGTTTTGTTAGGCTTCCTTGCTATCCTAAATCTATTTCGGTAACCTGAATACTCTGGATGCCATCATAAATTTACAACAAAATTTAGCAGAAAGTAGGCCAAAAGTGAATATCTATTTAGTCACTTCCATTTTCCGTTTTGCATTATAAAAACTTCTCTGAGCACAATTGATTCTACAAGAATGAGTATACTGGCATATAATATTAGCAACATGGCTTTCATTTTTCATAGCTACAGGTGAATTTTGTGACATAATCGAATTGTAGATGTCTATATGCCATATATTAACTAATTTTGAGACTAGTTTACTTAGGATCATGTTACATATTCCAGCAACAATACTTACTTTAACAACTTAAGTTCGTGTAGAAGTCTTTGTACTAGTGAATTGTAATTTATTCATCAATATGGGGTTGACTTACAATGTCTCGTTACTATTTCATTGCAGTTCATTGCTTCTTTCTATCAAACACGTGGTGGTTCAGAGACGGGTATCTCTCTCTCTCTCTCTCTCTCTCTGTTTGTAATGTACACGAGCCTACACGCATTCCCATCTACAGTATAATTATGCAAACATGAATGCTCAAAAGAAATTATACTTACAATGGTGAAAGATTGTACTAAAATCATCATTACTGAAAAATATGAACTTCTGTGATGACCTAGGTGAAAAATCCACTTGAAGAAAATGAAATAGTTGGAATCACTAATTATATCGACTTTGGCTTTGAGTTACAGACAAGGTATTTCCATCTATAAAATGTCGCATACAATGATATTGTATAAAATGGTGGGATCTGACTTCATTTTATACTTTTTGTGAAGCATTGACGATGAAAAATCATCAAATAATATTCAAGAGTCCACTTTTCAAGTTGCTGCATCTTGGCAAGCCAATAAAAACTTCTTACTGAAGGTAACACAATTTTGATCTCGTTTCTAATCGTTTTAAGTTTGTGATGGTAATAGTCTTGAAGAAATTAGGTTTTAAGCTCATCAATAGCTTTCGCATTTAAATCATGGTGGAAGCCTTCTTTCACTTTCAGCATTTCAGGTATCTAATAGTGCTCTCGTTCTTGAGAGATTTCACTGCAGAATTCTAAACCTTGGAATTCATTGTATGATATTGAGCATTTTATAATAGCTTGCTGTTTAATCTTCAAATATTGCCCAATAGTTGTAAGCTTGCACATTTGTATATATCTCTGAACAAGTTGTGCCATCACTGCTTTCATTTTTTTCTCGTCATTGAAGTTGAATAATTTTTAGGACGGACATTGTTGTTCAAGACCTTGAGAGCATGTTTTATACACAATCGTAGAAAGGATTGGACAATACAATAGACAAGATTTAGCTTATTTTTCTTATTTGATACTGTCGAATTTTGTCCAATCCACCTTACGAAACGTTGTCATGAGAATGTAGAATGGAGGATAAAGATATTGATATTGATTCCTTTTTTTCGGATTCTCTATCATTCTTTGCCCCTCATTCTGAGTTCATATAATTATAGTTAGAATGGGTACAAAATTATCTTATTCTTCAACCATTAATTTCACTCACTTACAGTTGTCAGAGATCCGACCAAATGAGAGACGGCATTTGGATTTGGCATTATTAGGGGAGCAAGGTTGGTTATATTTTCCCTTCTGCCTTCTTGATACGATTTTATAAGCCCATACAGGCTCGATCTTTGTATTGCCATTCTACATCCATTTAAATTTGCTATCGTCGTTTCCTTGCTTGCAGTTATCAAAGGGCTGACCCAAATTTCGTCATGCTGACCCCAAACAAGGAGCATCTAGCTGAGGGCATACACTGGAAAATTGGTGAAAGACCATTGCTCCAATCTGATGTAAATTCTGGAAATTTTGATGGCATGCCCAGGGAATTAAGACCCTTGGCCAAAATTTTGTAACCTCTCAGCAGTTTTGCCTTTTTTTTTTTTTTTTTAAAATGGAAAAATGATCTACGAAGTATCAATGCTTAACTTATGCTAAACATGAATGACATTGCACATCAATTCATCGGTAAAATACAAATTTAATTAAAATATTGACGTGTCATGTCATTGGTGTTTACCAGTGTTTAGTAGATCATTCTGTTGTTTAATGAATCCGTACATATGGTCAATTACCACTTCGAATTTAGAGTTATTTTTTGTTGATAAATAAATGTAGTAGTTGGTTTATAATTTTTTTAGAATCATTATAACTGAATTATGAAAATCATGTGCTGATAGGAAACAACAATCATGTTATATTGTCAGCAAAATTTGACATATTCTTTTTAAGGAAAATAGAATGTCATATGGACACCGACTTTGGCAAAGTAGCCTCTGGAACCTTAATTTCTCTGTGATTGGAGTAAGAATTTACAACACCTGCAGTGCGAGTTGTACTGGATCATTCAATTATTTTACTGATTTTATCGATCAACGGGTGCGATTCAAAGCTCAGTAAATAGGCTCCAGATGACCGTTATGGTGCTACCATTAATCGTGTGCCTGACCACAGAGATTAAAAGTTCCACGTCACTGTAATAATGTACATCCACATATTAACGTACGCCAAACACCAACCAATAGGAGAAGTACCACTCCGTTTCTGCAGTTGTATCAGTAATAATGGCTGCAATGGCTTCTACGTTCTTCTCGAGAACCACTCCAACTCTTCCGCGTAGAGCCATTACGAATTCAATCCCCAAATTTGCCCTTTCAAAATCGCTTTCGAACGCTAAACGCCATAATTCAATTATAGTGTCTGCGGTTCGTGACGACGATAATTACAAATCCTTCAGTTTTGAGCTTACCGATTATGGCTCCGACAGTTTGAAGAAGCTTTTGGATTCAGTCTTTGTTGTCTGTACCTCAGTCGCCTTGTCGGCTTGCTTATATGTGGCTGATGTTGATTCTGCCTCGGCCTTTGTAGTCACTACGCCGAGGAAACTGCAGACAGATGAGCTCGCCACAGTTCGTCTTTTTCGAGAGAACACGCCTTCAGTTGTCTACATCACTAATCTTGCTGCTAGGTAAAGAAATTTGAGTTATGAAATTTTTTTTTTTATTTCTTTTGATTGTTAGTGTGACTTTGGTTTGGTATATGTGCATTAGGCAGGACGTGTTTACATTAGATGTGTTGGAGGTGCCCCAAGGATCAGGATCAGGATTTATATGGGATGCGCAGGGCCACGTCGTCACGAATTATCACGTGATCCGGGGTGCATCTGATCTCAAGTAATTTTAATATTGTTGGATGTTTTCTTGTCAAATGCTACTTGTGGATGTATTCATTGAAACTTCTGCGTGATGTAATGGATTAGCTATTTACTTAGACGGTGCTAGCTGAGTTTTACATGGTCAAAACGGAATTTGAAGAACGTTTCATCATTTGAGAGAGAATGCCTTTTTCCTAGTTTTCAATATTATCTCATTGAATTTGCTAGATTTTATAAAATACTATGCAAGTCAAGAACGTTTCATCCAATACTTTTGACATGCCTAGCTGTGTTGCATTGCAAACCCCTTTGGTGCCTTAAAAGACTATATAGTTGCCATGTAATGGCTTTGCAATTGGAGTCATTTTTATGCTAAACGCTTTGAATATCTTTATTAACAAAATCTTTGGTTAAATGTATTAATCTTTAGAGATTTCTCTATTTATTATATTTTGAAATTAACTTTGTGCTGGCTATGTTTAGGGTAACTCTTGCAGACCAGAGCACTTATGATGCAAAAGTTGTTGGATTTGACCAAGATAAAGATGTTGCTGTTCTGCGAATTGATGCACCAAAAGACAAGTTGAGACCTATCCCAATTGGCATATCTGCAGATTTGCTTGTTGGTCAAAAAGTATATGCTATCGGAAATCCAGTAAGTGAAAATAATCCTTTTTATCGTTAAAATAAACTCCCCTTTTTGAAGACTTTTTGCATCATAAGTTCTCTGGTGCAAGTGTGTGCAGATACTATGTTTTAAATTTGGGCTTCTTATCAAGTATGCGTTTGTCATGCATAGATGGGGAAAACCATTTAGACAGCGCTTAGTATGTGACAATGATATTGGCATTCCCTAGTGTCAAATTTGCTGATTCTTCCAATCTTTGTCGACGAACCCACGTTTCTAATGCCTCTACCCCCTCCTCCTCTTCTAACAGCTTCACCACCACAGCCACCTCTTCCAGCCTCTCCATTGTTCCACTATCATCCCTACTCTTTCAGGCACCAATGCATTTACAGACACCTTTCTTCACCAATGCCCTCGACTGCTGAATGCCACATCCACATGGGGACCAAAGAGATAGACCAGTGATTGCTCAACTAGTTGCAATACAAATATTATTTTCTTAATCAAGAGAATTATGATATTTCATTTCCCATAGGAAAACGTATACATGAAACTTGGAAAAGCAGTCAAGAGATTCAAGAAACGAGTGACTTCTTTTGAAAAATACACATGCTTCTAATCGTGGAGGCTCATCATGTTGACTATAGCGAAAATATATTTAAAAACTGAATAATCATTAAATGGGCATTGGAAATGCCAAATTTAGCTTAATAACTTCTTTTCATATTTCCTAATTTTAGGTCCAATTATTAAACTGTGGCTCAAATTCATGCTACAGCCTACTGGAATACTAGGCTGTTTTACGATTTTCTTGTACTACAATGTTTTCATCGTAAAGTTATACCAAAACAGGTTATCACATATGCCCGATGGCATGCCTTTCTCAAGTTTGTTCCATTCCCTGTCAAATATCTAATATCTTCATGCAAGTCAACAAACCCCTTGGTTTGAACCCCCACTGATTTCCGCCCTCGTTATGTTATCCATAAATAGTGTTTTTAGTTAAACAATTTTCATGAATAGGAAAAATGGAAATTGGTGCCTTTTTAACGTATAGTGAGGGATTTATCCAGTTTAATATACCGTATACATGAATTTCACTCTCATCGAATATGACGTCATAAAGCTTTGTTTGACAATTGACATGATCCTTATTTTAAATGTATGTTTTTGCAGTTTGGCCTTGACCATACACTTACAACTGGTGTTATCAGGTATTCGTGCATTACATTTAACTGCATAAGTTGATACTATTTGAATCATTTCAGCTTTTTTGTATTCATGCTGCTGAAGATTATAAATTTTCTACCTGTAGAAGCTCATTAGTTTTGAAGAGGTAATGAAGTATAATACGACAATATCTAAAAAAATAGAATATCTTCACCAGCTTTAGATTCCAACTACTAAGCCTTTTAAATTGAAAAAAGTATCTTCTACAAACAAATTCAAACCAGAACCAGCTAACCCCTAATGGAGAGAGCCTTCAACCTTAGTGTCATGGTTTATTATAAGTTCCATTTTTCTGTAGTGGACTGCGAAGGGAAATCAGTTCTGCCGCTACAGGACGTCCGATCCAGGATGTCATCCAGACCGATGCTGCAATTAATCCAGGTAATAGTGGAGGGCCACTTCTTGACAGTTCAGGAAACCTTATTGGGATAAATACAGCTATATACTCTCCTTCTGGTGCATCATCTGGTGTTGGATTTTCGATTCCTGTTGACACCGTAAGTAATTACTTAATATTCTGTCCTTGGGACTTCAGTAATGTTTGGTATAAAATCTATTAGCTGGCCGTTTTACTAGCCTTTTCATCTGTGCTGTAATGACAAGAGTGGGATATACAGTTTTTCTAAATGAAGATAATTGTTTTGATGTATCTTTCATACCCCCAGGTAGGTGGCATTGTTGATCAGTTGGTGAGGTTTGGGAAAGTCACTAGACCAATTTTGGGGATAAAGTTTGCACCTGATCAATCCGTGGAGCAACTCGGAGTTAGTGGCGTTCTTGTATTGGATGCTCCTCCAAATGGGCCGGCTGGCAAATCAGTACGTTTATTGATATATTCTTTGTTTCCCTTGGTTTCATGTTATGTTATGGTGTGGAAGTTTCATTTCACTTTAGAAGGTTTGGAAGTTGGAAGTTTATGAGACAAAAAATTGTTTAGTGCTGATACTAGTTGATGTAATCTTGGTCTTACAGGGTCTTCAATCTACTAAACGTGATGCCTATGGCAGACTTATTTTGGGCGATATAATTACATCTATCAATGGAAAGAAGGTCTCTAATGGCAGTGACCTGTACAGAATCCTGGACCAATGCAAAGTGGGTGATAAGGTAAGGCTAATTTCTTGCAAAATCACGCCAAATCTCATTTCATGAAAAAGTAAAAACAAAAACAAACATTTCATTTACTTCTTGTGGATTGGGGATAACTTTTGTTTAATTTAAGTAAACATCTGGACCAGTTTATTTCTTTTGGTTCAATTGACATGGAAAAAGATACATAACAGGCTCATCATTTCTTATTGTTGTGCAGATAACTGTGGAAGTACTACGTGGTGATCACCTAGAAAAAATCCCAGTAGTCCTCGGACCAAAGCCCGATGAGTCATAGTGTGTTACTGATGTTGTAATTTTTACTATGAATTCACAAGGAAGATGCCTATCATAAGGTACTTTTTGCTTCTCAGTATTGAGAATTGTAAATAGTTCATGTACTGCGCTGTTGTATCGTAAAGCAATTGCCAGTGTGCAGTGTTCTGTAGAGCTACCTTATTTGGGAAATCCCTTCACCAGAGCATGCTCATCTAGTGACGCTCCACGTATTTGTACTTCAGCCTGGTCTAAAAGTTTATAGCGTTTATCTTTTAACTTGTGTTTGCACATAAGTTGTTTGATCTTATATTACTCTTCTGATGTTCGATCCACACATTTCCGGTAATTTAATGTGCACTAAAATTTCCGGTTACTTCAGAAAGCTCTTGAATTCGAATTGGAGTTTGAAGTGGCAATAGTGAACCATGACGATAGGACGATCTCTGGTGATTTTTTTTATATTGCTCGTTGTTTCGGAACGATTTCTCTTCTATTTCTTTGTTGATAGAGTTCTAAACCATGAAATCTTCAATTGGGGTTTGGTGGATGAGGCGAGACACGTGCTAGATGAACACATTGAGGTCAATTAAACACTTGATAGCACGTGAAACGGATTGCTATGACGGGCCCCAGGGGCAACCTCCCCTACTCACAGGCTGGCAAGCATAAACGCAAGTAAACGCACACATCTATCTAGATAGGAAGCTTGCAACTACATCAACATTGATGACGCCGTTAGTTAGGGGTGGCAAAAGGGTCGGGTAGCTCGTCGGCTCGACTTGGTTCGTCAAAACTCGGCCCATGAACGGTTCGGGCTCGTTTCGGGACGAGCTCGAGCCAGAGCCAAGCCAGAGGTTCGCCTGATGAGCCGAGCAACTTGGTTTGTTAAAACTCGGCCCATGAAAGGTTCGAGCTTGAGCTTGAGCCGAGCTTGAGGTTCGCCTGGTGAGCCGAGCAAGGCTCGACTTGTCGAGCTCGCAAACGCATGAGCCTAAAGTTCACGAGCTCGTAAAAAATCTGGAGAAAAAAGTAAAAAAATTAAAAATAAAAATTAAAAAGTTAAAAGAAAAAAAAAATACGAGCTCGTGGGCCGGGCCAAGCTCGACCCTTGATTTAGACACTTTGATGAGCCAACCTCATGGGTAGATTGGCTGAGCCAGCTCGGATCGATCGATTGCTCAACCCTTGATTTAGGTCATAAATCAGCTTGCCATGCTATATGAGTAGGGTAGTTTGCCGCGCACGTGGCAAGGTTTTCCTTAATTCGTGCCTGGATGATTAAGCTGCGTTTATTTGGACCAAGCTCACAATTTACATCGACTATAGTTTTGATTGAGCGTGCGTGCCATATATGCATGGTACAATATGGATATGTTCGGCATAATTATACTGTACGCTTAGTTGTACCAAACAACACCCGAAACAATCTCGACTTTCAATTATTGTCATCTATTAACACAAAAATTAGTTATAAAATTAAGAAATTTATTGATATAATTGAGCACAAGAACATGCATTTTGTTTAACAGAAGCCCTATGCAGAATGTTAGTAGAGCTTCCAATGCAGTATAGTGGCCACGTCTTTTACCTAAAAAAAACCAAAAAAAAATTATAATAAATAAAACTGGGATGCAATTTTTATTATTAATTTTCAGAAAATACAATTTCTGAATTTAGTACAAAGAAATTAAGGATGACACAATTGTTCTCTATTACACTTATCGTTAACATACATTTTTGTGGCATCAAAAACTTATTAGGAAACAGAGATTAATTTGTTCATACAGAGACTGGTCTAGAAAGACCAAATTCCAGGCTCCACAGTTCAAAACTTCCTTTCACAAAATCATAGTATCCACCCTTTAGTGTCAAAGTTTTCTTCACCAATCCTTCTCTAACAAATGGATAACTCAGCAGGTTCCCAAGTGATACATTCACTGCTTCCTGTTGCATTTTTACGTAATTAAAGCATGTTAAGCATAAATCACACGTCGAAAATATATAAAAAACGAGCAGACAGATCTTAATATCGAAGTAACGTTTTATACCTTCTCACATAGTCCACACTGATCGGCGAAAGGGGCGTCACCGAGCTCGGCTTTCACCTTGGCCTTTGCAGGTAAACAGATCTTCACCCAGTCTTCAATGAAGTCACTGCAAGCAAACATCATGTAAAACAACACAATTTTGAACGAGAGAAAGAAGTGAGAAATTCACTCTTCAGACTTTGGAACTGGAATATGTAACAAAGTAGTGGCTTACGTGGAGGTGGATCCATCATCAGGAAGAGACATGAGCCCCTTGATTCCTCCACAGGCACTGTGTCCAATGACTATGATTTCCTTAACCTGTCAAAGAACATTTTGAGAATCCCAGGTTTAGAATTTTTAAATAAACAAAAGTTATCCTAAAAATTATAAAAATTGAATTGAAATTTTGTATCAACCTTGAGGTGAAGAACAGCATACTCAATGGCAGATCCAACTCCAGAGTATTTAACCTGTTGCAACATAAATAATATTCAAATCCCGTTTTTCTCTTCAAAAAATAAAAATAAAATAAAATTAACAAACCTTATCATAGGCAGGGACCATGTTAGCAATGTTTCGGACTGTGAATGCCTCTCCCGGGTGCAAATTCAGGACGTGTGATGGGCAGACACGCGAATCGGAGCAGGCAAATACCATATACTTCCATGTTGAATCATTTCATCAATTATTTGAAGATAAATAGATGGGGGAAAAAAAAGTAGTTCTGAATCATTAATAATCAATAAGCTACTGTACCGTTGGGCTTTGGCCTTTGGCAAGTTCACCATACAAGGCTGGATTTTTCCTGAATTATGCAAACTAGACAACATTAGCATTCAAGCTATTTTCATCCTTCTTTCTTAAATATTTGCTCTTTTTTCCTTGTCCAAAAAGAGGCAGACCAAAGCGAAGACGGTCGGGTTACTTACACGCATTCAAAAACTCAATATTTATTGAAAATTAGTTTGATCTTCGTAGTAATACACATATTTTTGTAGTGAGGTCCATTTGACAAGACTTTTGAAAAGTCAAAAGCTATTTTCGAGACTAAGAAGTTACTTTTGAACTTGTTTGGATAATTTTTTAAAAGTTTTTTGCTTCGAAAGGAAATTGACTTAAGATAACTTTTTCAGGAAGATCTTCTACAAAACGCAGAAATATAAGTCCTACATAATGATTCCTTAATATACTTATTTTGGGTGAAGTAGCTTACTCATATTTCTCTCTTTTGAAGTGGACAAAGCCATTTTTCAGCTGCTCAACAGTGCTGGAGACGGTGGTTTTGTCAAGTGTAGCCAACTCTGCTTTAATTTGATCAATTTTTGCTGCAGCCACTGGTGCCAATTCTCCATTCTCACTGCATCAAATGTTGCAATTTGATCATTTTCACTACTTTTTTTTTTTCAAGTAAAGAAAAATCCAACATGGCTTATGTGGGTTCCATTTTATCCAAACCTGAGAAGTTTTTGAAGTCCAGCAATGGCTTCCTCGTACTCTTTCCCCATATCTTCTCTCTGCAATTTCTCAATTTTAATACAAATACACAAAAACAACATAGAAAATAAAAACAGCCCAAGTCCAAGGTTGTAGTAAAATTTTAATTTTTTTCTATCAAAATTTTAGTATCATTGAACACTATAACCAATAAGACTTTTTTACTTGACCGACCCTATCAATTTCTTAATCTTAAATTCAAACACATTCATAATTAATGAATTGACAGTGTAAATCACACATTTTATGGACCCCACAACTTTTCAATCAGACATTTCATTGACATCTATCAAAATGTACTAAAAATTTGATTTTTATGTGAACAAAAGTACCAAAATGGGGTGGATGATAGGAGCAGGAGCAGCAAAAACAGGCTTGCTTTGAATAAGACTCGGTGGAGAATTGGACGACGCTTGACAAACTACGAGGGGGCGTCTCTTGAGGGATGAAGAAGATTGCGCGATGGGAACGAGAGAAGTAAGAGCGCACCCGTTTACGGTCGACATTGTGCACCGCAGCATACAATTTTCTGCCTTTATAACTCAACCACTTACCGCCCCCCCACCTTCCCCCCCACCAGGATATAGGCTCCAATGGATATTGGAAGTGAAAGATACAATTTTCTGCCTTTATAACTCAACCACTTCACTCCAACCCCAACCCCAACCCCACCCCCACCCACATCCCCCAGGTTATAGGCTCCAATGGATAATGAAAGTGAAAGTTGATGAAATAATAGCTTCTAATGTTGCAGATCAGATTTGGACGCTGGAGATTTCACGGAGTTTTACAGTCATGTTATAGTCCTTTGCATGAACTGTGTGACATGCATGCAATGGCCATTCGCCAAGAATTTTTCACGGATATTATTTGTTATTTATTTATTTATAGACATTATTGGATTTCAAATAATTTCTTGAGTGTGAGTTGGTTCCAAACATTAAAATGAATCATTAAACCTTCTAAATATTCACTAAATTCAAATTTTTGAGCATCGGGCGAAGTTAGTAAACAATACCTAGCTTCGTAACGTGATTTGAACAAAAAATTTAAAACCCGTGTTTTTATTTTTTAGTTGAGAACCAACTTTCTACTCGAATATATTAAAGGTCTAAAGAAATCATATATTATTATAAACTTTTGTTGCAAATGATTTATGAATCTATAATAATTGAATTTATTATGGGTTAATAAAACTCAAATAATTCTCCAGCATGTTTGGTATGGATTTTTTGAAACTTTCTTTTCTAAAACTAATTTTCAATCACATTCTCCAAATAAAATAATTTTGCACGTGAGTCCATAATTTATTTATTATTATTATTTTTTTACCACAAATTCTCCAAAAAAAAAAAAAATCCCATTTTTCCAAAATATATTCTCAAGAATTTATATCAAAGAGGCCCTAAAAACGTATATATGTCTATATTATAAGGTAATACATGGAAAAAAAAAAGGAAAATATTAAATATCTGATCCTAAGCACACACCATACTTTCTTTGTGATGTTGAAACAAATAATTTTCTGAGCAAAAAATTGTGGATATAAATTGAATAAAATATATGCGACGGGTGAAGGATTATACAAGATAAGGTCCTATCTCCAAAACTTGGTTCTAGTTGTAGAGCCTGTCTTTACTTTATCTGCTTCCCTGCATTTGGATAACAATAATTTACTCTAATATTTATTTTTATTTTTTCTTAAATCTACCCTACAATAGATATATTTATTTCTTCTCGATGCGTCGAGGAATAGAATACAAACTTTGGACAAACTCTAGCTATTTGTATTAATTCAAGGACCTGTCCAGTAATTAAAAAAGAACGGAACAACACAACAAAGATGATGAAATGAAGAAGAATAAATGGGAGGAGTCAGAAGAAGAACTGACGAACTATTTATTTTCGATGGTCGAAAATTTATTTTTCTTCTTTAATGTTGTTGAGTACAGTACAATATAATTCACTTTGCACCACAAGTCGTGCAAAGAACAATAGTTAGGCCAAGTAATACGTATAAATACTAAACCTGAATAAGTTTTCAACGCGCAAGATCAAGAGTTTTACCTTTCATCGATGATGATGATGGAGACTAAATTGAATGGTCGTAACTTCATATTCCATTGACGAGGTTCCATAAATTATATGGCACAATAGGTTCAATCTATATGGATTTGAATTCAATGGAAAATGTTTAATTTCCCAGATTGAGTTACACTTGACTATGAAGATACACTTAATTGATGGGGATTATATATGTGTGTGTGTGAAACCTCGGGCATAAGCAATTTTAGCGTGTCAACATTATTTTGCCATCTTTAGGACGTATATTATTATAGTGAACACATATATGCCCACATAACCTACCCATAAAAGATTTTTACTAGAAAAAAACAAGTAGAATGTTGTCATTTTATTAACATATATCATTTCTTGGAAGTTAATATGTTCCTTGCTTTAGAAAATATCATGACCAACCACGATGAGCGGTTCGCCGTTCGCACGTGGTTTTAGTCGTTCGACTAATGCTCACCAGCTCGACTCGTTTGTGGCTACCTTAGAAAATTTTGAGGAAAATTTAGAAATTCAACATGCCTATGCCTTAACACCCCTAAGTAAAGTTCATTTAGCCCATGTTTTGTATCGATTCTTAAATAATTAACTTTTTTCAAATTCATTTTCAACCTTACATTTTTCAAATAAAATAATTTTGTTCATGGGCCCATAACTTTTTTTACTTTTTAACCACGCATTCTCAAAAAATCACATTTGGTTCCAAAAAAATCTATACAAACATGTTCTTAGTATATGCATACCTTACAAATTTGACATTCCATTGTGGAGTGGTGCACCTACAAATTTCTAGTAATCATGGGCTATCTCACCTAGTTTGGTGGAGAGACAATGTCATGAATATGAAAAAAAGAGCTTCTACAATCTTTTCTAACTTAGACGTCAAGGTAGAATTCATGTTAGTCCAATCTTGAGCAAAATATAATCTACAATTTTAGCCCTTGTTTGGTTGAGCAAAAATATTAGATTAAAATTTTAAGTCAAAATTAACAATTAATTTTTATCACGCATTTCATAGTACATACAACTTTTCAACCACGCGTTTCATCATTTTTTATCAAAATTTATTAGAAGTCCGACGGGGCTTAATCTTATTCTAGACTTCTCCTATTTTTATAATTATCTCATTTTAATACGCAAAGAGTACTACCAACAAATACTTGATTCGTACTATTATCAAAAATTTCCCAAACGTCAACATGTGTCTTACACCTTAGTATTCTCATATGGCCCATTCACTCCTGGACTGACCAAGCCCAATAAGTACTGCAGCTTTGCGATAGATAAACTGGGCTTTCTGACCCATTAACTGGGGAAGGTCAACCTTTTCCAGAAATTAAGTAGGCATTATGATTAAGACAATTCCATCCTGTCACTTTAGAAAGAAGAATTCACATTACGATCTTCCAATTTTACCTAAAGGGAACGTCCAATCCCAATCTCCTAGAACAGTGAAGATTCAATGGGAAATGCTACCGAGCTTACGTCTTCCAAACTAGTAGAGCTCCCAAAAAAAAAACCTCATGATACCTCGAGGTAGCATGTCGAATTGAATGAGACGAAAGAATTCAAAATATTGCCCCGATCAAATTAAATTGTTTCTTTACCACCAAACCCTAACTCTAAATTCACCTACCCAATTGAAGGAAAAAATATATTTTTGAATAGTAATTTTTTTTTTAAGAATGTGTGGTTAAAAAGTAGAAAAAAAATGTTCAATTTAATTTTATTAGATAATATGCTGTTAAAATTGAGTTTTGAAAAAATACAGCGAGATATTGATACCAAATTTTTCATTCCATTATTAAATTTCATAAGGCGTACTGCACCATGCTACGAACACATGCATTAATATCTGAAAGTAGTATCGAGTAGTATCTTTAAAGTTTAAACACTTGTGCACTCCTGCCAATTGAATTTACAGTACAACACCGACCATTTCGAGAAACAGCAAAGAAACTGCAATTTACTATCTTTGCACATGTTCTTGATTGGTAACTTATTTAAATTATCAACAAAGTGTCGAGTATTTGTAGGTAAAATATCGAAAACCATGGATAAATATGGAAAAACTTTAAATTAATAAGCAAAGATTACGATAGTGTACCACCATTTGAACTGAAGGTATAACCATTCGGGTTCTACATCGGTGCAAAACTCCTGCCTAAACCGTTGACATTAGCGAAAAACCCTACGAGGTCTCTTCTGTACGGTAAATACGATTTCTTCTTATTCTCCTCTTTGATCGCTCTATTCCTTATGTAGTGCGCTTCGTGAGCTGATGATGATCCCGGCGCGCCACCGTATAGGACGCTGCCTTTTGCTTTTGATTTTTTCGAAGTCTCAATCTTCTCCGGTTTCTCTTCCCCCCGGTGTTTTGGTGTCAAAAAGACAAAAGAGTCCTTGCCATCGCTATTGCTTCGTCGCATCAAATCGCGAAGCTTCCACCTCTTCGACCCAGATCCGGTGGACTTGCTTTTCTGACACCGGTTCGGCGGTGGTTCCGTCACCTTTGGCCTCCACACACAGTACGTTCCCGGTGGGACGCTCTCCAATTCATCAACTTCCGATGAGGACGATGATGGAATCTCACGCTCCTTCTCACCACGATCTTCGATAAATAATTTCTTTAACGGAATTTTAATACTCTCCACCTGATCAGAGGATTCCGATCGCATTTTGTCGTTATTCACCAAAAGATCGCGATTAAATATAGGGAAAATCGGCTTGATTTTGCTGTTTCCGGTTAAAACTTCCTGATTTTCGCTTACCAAAGAAAACTCAAAATCCTCATCGTCATCATCTTTATCGTCTTCATTTGAGCTCTCCTTGGAGACTTTTAATGCAATTTCTGCCAATCCATCAGCTGAATAGCAATTGAAGCTAGGGCAGATGCCAATATCCTCCTGGCCATCACTCATTTTCTTCGTCTCAATCAGTAACTTCTATGTGCCTTGTGTGTATGTATAGAGAGAGAGAGAGATGAAATTGGGGACGATGGCCGGGGTTTATATACGATGGCTTGTGGAGGGAAAAGATCTACGAGGAGAAAATGTATTGATGGCGAATTTGACGGTGTTTGTTGGAGGAGCTTTACTTAGCTCATACGGCTCACGCGGTCACTTCACACGTGGGCTTCCAGAAGTAAATGTCAGGGCACGCGTCACTTCACACGTGGGCTTAATTACTTGATTTGTCGTTATAAATAATTATGTAGGGAAAATATATCTCAGTTCCATTAATTAATTGGCATAAATGCATAGTCGAATAGAATTAGTTATTGAAAATTTCACACCTTTCAAAATCCATCCTACAATGCAGTTAAAAAATTCAGCGAAGGGACTGAAAAATATTTCAGCTATAGCTTGTAGTATAAAATTCATGTGAGTAAACGTGATAAATTTTATATCAGATATCGAATATTATTTTTTTCATTCTTATTTTTTTCATTATGAATTGTGCGAGTACAGCTGACCATCTGGAAGGCTATAATGAAAGCCGCCATTTTAAATGGTTGGAGGAGGAAAAAAAAAACAGGTCAATCTGGGAATCTACACACGATGTACAAAAGCCTCTTCTAAAGCTGAAAATTTTCAAATTTAATTGACTTGTAGAGAAGGTAGACCAAATCAATTTAAAATCCTGATTATTGCATAAAATTATAGACTACAATTTTTATATATTGTGACATAAGGGAACACATCAATGTCAAAAAGTTATACAGTCCAACTACTTATAAATTAAGTAGGGAGCGAATAATTAAATAACATGATCGATCCAGTAAAAAAATTAATATAATTAATTTTAATTACACATTTCGTAGAATCTACAATATTATAACTATATATTTTATCTATTTTTATCAAAATTTACTAAAATTTTGATTTTAATCTTCGTGCACGAATACATATTTACAATTGTTTAACTGATTCCCACTCAATTTTGACTTTGATTGGTCCCCGAGGAAGAAAAGAAAAGCTAGGATCAATTTTGCAGGACTTAATGAACTGATGGACTTCTTCTTATAATGGTTGTTAGTGTTGAAACTATTTGTCTAAACATATTGATTAATTATTTCTCTGATGTTTTATAATACAATTTTTATAACAGGTTTCTGTGCACATCGCATTGAAAAAAATAAAAATAAAAACATAATTGATTTGGATTTTGATAAAATAATTTATATCTAAGATGTCTAATAGGTTAAACTCAACAAAACAATCGAAGATTTTATCATATATATATATATACTCCTCTTAGACCCTCTTTGATTGCTACATTTTTCGTGGAAAATGTCGTATCTGAAGAAAACGAGTTCCACTTTGATCGTTGGACTGCAACGTAAAAATGAAAATCGAATTTCAAGGTACAACCACTTTAAGCTATATTTTATTCGTTTTCATGGAAAACGAATTCTTATGGATTTTTATTTTCTAACTAACATGAAATTGAAATCTCTTTCCACTTTTACGTATCAAACGAAATCTTATAGTATTTTGATTATATTTAATTCAATGTACACAAGTGGGAAGATGTAATGGCAAAATCAAAGAGTTGGTGTGGAAGGAATAATAGGTTTAAGTTTCTTTTTCTGTCAATTTTTTATGCATTAGGAGGAGGGTCAAATACAGCAAGCATATTAAAGAATGGAATTTTAAAGGGAGAAAATGTCTTGAGTCAACATAAAGCTTTGATTCCATCAAAGGAGGTACTAAAAAAATCTCAATTCTTTCCGTTTTCTTTCATATTTAACACAAAAGCATAATCAGTAATTCACAATAATCACTTCTTTGTAATTTAGGGCTTGTTTGGTATTACTTTTATGTGCTTATAAGCTACTGTCCCAACAATAGAAAACAAACAACCTAGTCCCAACACATCATCCATGGAGATGCTACTGCCTCAGGATACATATAACAAAATACTATATGTTGAAGCAATGTGTCAAAGAACATTGAAGTTAAAATCTTACACATGTACTTTATACTGCAAATCTACATTAGGACTCTGAATTGGCATGATCTTTGCTATATAAACTTTACTATTTATGTAGCAAAGAGACTCGGTCTCTCAATTTATCCTCTACTAGAGCTAATTTTTCCTCGTTTCCAATGAGCAACTCACCCGAAATTTCTGTTTCTGAGCCTTCCAACCGTAGTCTTTGAATAATGTCGTGGATCATAGGTCGAAACTGAATTTGGAAAATCCTGTACGAAAGATATGGTAATAAAGAGGAAACAACGACAAGAAGTGTAACCAGCCAGTAAAAAGGACTCATGGCACAAGCTTCCAAAAGAACTTGGTATGCCGTTGTAGAAATTATAGGAGAGACAGCGCCGTACACCACCAGAAATGCATACCAGAAAGCAATGCTTCCCCAGATGAAGAAGTGCTGGATCCAAGTGAAGTAGTTAATAGATATTGCCATTTGACAGTTTACTGTCCACACGACACAAGTATACATCATGACCCCGAGCACTTCATAATCAACGACATGACCATCTCTCCGGAAGGCCTGATTCACAACAGCATTTTTTGTAAAGAAAAAGATGATCATGGAACTAATAACACCGTTCAACATCCAGCCAAGAATGCGCGGCCAACTGAAGAGAATGTTCTGCACTCCCTCATTATATAACACGGGATACTGTGGATCAAATGCAAATGTATATCCTTCTTAACGTCATAATACACACACAGGTGAAATGATACCGAATAGAAAAATTAGTGAAAATGAAAAAATTTCTACACGGTTGAGAATATATCGAAGTTCTATTGAAGTTGTAATGTATGATTTTACCTTAAGACAGAGTTGTCCGGATACATCCTGATCAAAAACACCAAGAGCAATAACGGGAAGTGAAGTGAAGAACACGTTGTAGAATGACATGTACCAATCATTATAAGCAGGTTGGCCAGAGAATGAAGCATAAGCCTCAAACCAAAATAAAGTGAACCCAAATGCAATGTTCTTGTAAAAAAAGTAGCATATCTGCAACAGTTCCATAAGAAAGATGTAAAAATGGGCAATTGTCAACAATAACAATTTTCAACTCTTATTTTCGATATTCATTGTGTATCAGTGACTCGAAAAATCACATCTATAAAGTTAACGTTAAATATGTTTGTCTTCCCCGCTTCCACTGAAGAAAGTAGGAAAATAAAATAAAGAGTATTATATAGATATAGCAAGCTAAAATCTGA
The DNA here is from genome assembly GCA_903798255.1 of Fraxinus quadrangulata. Taxonomy (NCBI): domain Eukaryota; kingdom Viridiplantae; phylum Streptophyta; class Magnoliopsida; order Lamiales; family Oleaceae; genus Fraxinus; species Fraxinus quadrangulata. Next base: position 46,112 of record CAIGRB010024062.1, read on the forward strand.
AAAACTGAATTTTGTTTGTCAAGATAAAGAAATTTGATAAATTTTATTCTAATTCTTATGAGGTAGAAGAACAATGGAATTAAAATTTTTACCATCATAGAAATTCGTCTGTAACACCAGTGGCCATGGACCAACAAGAGACGCTCAAGAAACTGGAACCGAGCTATGGAGAAATCACTTGACATCACAGCCTGAATAAAATGTCAATATGACATCGCCCAAAATTTTCAAAATAAGCATCCAGACTATGGAAAAGAACATTTCACAACCTAACATTTAAAAAGTCTCATAGCAGGATTGGGTTTTTGACTAGATATGCGAGGAAAATAAGAAAGATGAGAGTTATCTCTAGCCTAGACCTGATACAAGCATGTAGAAATGTATACATGACATACTATACCATGGTATAGAGAATTTAATAAAACTTCAATAAAATCTTTAAGTGTATTAAGCTTTAAATAATTTAAAATCCCTCAGTCTATTTCAAATCAATAGATATTATCCAATTTAAATGTCAAACATCACATAAATGTCAAAGCCACCTGCATATGCTGATATACAAAGAAATAATGTCCTTCAAATGGAAATAAAATAGTAAAACAGATAATTACACATTAACAATATAGCAGGGAAGGATCTTGGAATGGCCGAATTGGATACTTATATTTATTTATTTTTTAACCTTCAAGAAGCCTGAAAGGAAAATATTAATATAATGGAAGCAAAAGTGGAGATGACCTGCATGCCTTCGACACCACTGATGCCAACTCCAATATCAGCCTCTTGAAGCATGCCTACATCATTAGCCCCATCACCAATTGCTAGTGTTGTCTTGCCCGTACCCTTTTTTACCAATCTAGTAACCTGAACATCTTCAACAGCACTATCAGATTATATAGATGTTGAATAAGTTTAGAGCAAAGACATTTCTGGAAATATAGAAATGGGCATTATGTTAGCACATACAAGAGCTTTCTGTTTAGGTGTGGAGCGACAGCATATAACAGATGAACAATTAATCGCAAGATCCAAAAATGATTCCTTCAAATTCTCGTTGAGAGCAAACGATAATGACTTGCCATCAATTATCAAACCAAAGGAAATAGAACTTCCTTTAGATAAACAGAGCTGTGAATTTCCTTCTATTATTTGCTTTGATATGCTTGCACTCGAAGCCTGAGATAGTTGACCCATCAAAGATCTAATATAATACTGAAAATTATGAAACAAGAATTTTAGAATCCAGTACCTTCGCAATAGCCTCCTTGTCTCCTTGTTTTTCTAGGTCATTTATTTCTGGAGAGTCTAAGGTAACCACAATTTGCTTCATGTCGTCTCTAAGTAAGCTACAAGCATACCTACATGATACATTGTACTACAGATCACATAATGAACTGTCCCCAATGCAACAATTAGAGGAGGAGGAGAAGAAGAAAATGCAACCATAATGAAGCATGTCACCCTTACCCAATATTTATTGCTGTCTCCATCTTGTCCCCAGTTATGACCCAAATCTTAATTCCAGCATTTGCAAGCTTGTCAATGCATTCAGGAACCTTCACACCAGAGACGAGATTAGATCAAGAGTCGTTAGCAATGAACACGCATAACTTGAAATTTACAAAACGTAGAATGAAAACAACAAAAAAATCAATAGAAGAAATAGTAAATGATTAAGCAAGGTAGCAAGTTTTATATTGACCCCTTTCTGTAGTTTGTCTTCAACTGCCGTAGCACCTAGTAGAATTAAGTTCCTTTCAATCTTATCAGCAACTGCATCAACCATTGCATCTCGATCCGCATTTAGAGAAGTCTGGGCCTTCAGAAACTCCACCTCCCATGACCTAAACTCTTCTTCATTGAGCTCACGATACGCAATAACTAAAGTTCGTAAACCTGCTTCAGCATATTGTTTAATATTATCCCTTGTTGTAGCTTCAAAATCTCGTCCATTTCTTGAGAGCCGTTCAAACATCACACTGCCAAAGAAACAGGAAAAGGAAAGATTTATACCACGTTTACACAGTAAACAGGCCGAGAGTACTGTGTTTAGGGGGGAACCTGTCTGCACCCTTGCATAGGAGCAGCAACTGGTTTTCTGCATTCTTTACCATTACAGACATTCTTTTCCGAACACTGCTGAACTCTAAGACATAAAGAAGCTTATATGATCTGGAAAAATGTCATATCATGATATCAAAGACAAATACAAATAATTGATACTTTATTTTTGATTGTTTGAGATCAGATAGTAGAATGGAGAACACAATAACATATTCCACTTAGAAGTAAATTGGAGACTCTCCATGAATTAAATTTTAAATCACAGTACGTTTCGTATTCTTTAGCGCAAGGCCACTGCCAATCGATTTTTTTTTTTTTTTTTGGAGCATAGCTAATTCAAATTATCTAATTGAAACTGTATTAATGAGTGGGAATTCTTTAACTATATTAATGAGTGGGAATTCGTTTGTCATCTAGTATCAGTTTGTACTCTCCACAAGGGTTGTGCTAATCGCCCATGGACAATTATATCAACAGATAGCATTGTTCAGTATAAAAAACTGTGTCTGTTAAGTCTGTTAACAAATGTCTGTTACGTCAGTTAACAAACGATCCGGACCAGAAAAATTACCCTAAAATAAGCCAATAAAAATTAATTTCATTAAGTACCCAAGAATTTGATTAATTACAATTTGGCCCAAAAAATTAAAATAATTTTTGTCCAAAAAGATAATATAGCACAAGTATCCACCCGAATAGGAACTGAACTCGGGCTCGGGCTCGGGCAGAGTCGAGCCAGCCAGAAGGGGGGCACGCGCATGGGCTTAGGACCGAACCCAATAGAATATAGACCTCCCCTTCCGAAGACTATTGGTACCCCTTGAGGTCCAAACCCAATTTCCAAACTTCTACTATATAAACCACGCCAAAGTTTCCTAACTTTCCTTACGTGAGATAAGTGTTTGGCAATTTTCAATAAATTAAATTATTCCCTAGTTTATAGTTTTAAGTGGGTTACTTTGACATCAAATATTTATTCAATTCTAAATGATTTTTGATAAATAAATATATCACATTAATCACCTTGCGGAGTAGAACGTAAATATATTTGGTCCCGTTAAAATGGAAGTACAGGTCCCACTAAAACTGGAGCTCAAAGTTGACCAAATTCACTAATTAATAAACAATTCCCAACATGATTCAGATATATTTTTTCAAGTTGGTGTTGCATATGATGTTAGAAGAATCTTGTTCTCCTTTAATTTAGATAGCTGCATCTTTTTTCATTAGTGTAGTCAAAAACACATTATTTTGATCATTAGCTTTCTTCTCCCAAAAGTTGGTTTACCCCAAAGTCCAACAAATAAGACCACAAGTTCCAAAACATTTAGAATGGCCCTCTACATTGGTGTTACGTGAAACATCAGTTGACCGTGGGATGCAGTGACTTAAACAGCGTGTCCCAAAATGGTCGAGTACGAATTATTTGAGTGGGTAGTCTATCACATGATTTAGGCTTAAGAATTCTAATTCTATTAATATTATCTTCACACTCTAGTTCTAACATCATAATAATAGAATTACCGAAAGAAAATGAACATAAAATATTTCAAAAGGATTGCACCTGTCAATCTTTCTTCCACTCTGATGATCAAATTCATGCAAAGAGATGTCAGTTTGGGTTCTTTTAAAGAACTCAAAGCCAAGTTCCCTTGCAGCTATGACGAAGGCAGCTTCATCTGGTGATTCAGCTTCATAGGAAATTTCACCAGATTCTTGATTGATATCCGGAATGGCTGTATGGCAGAGTGCTAACACTCTAAAGAACTTCTGTATCACATCCGCATGAGGTTCATTAACCCAATGACCATTCATAATGCGTTCATCTTTGAAGTTGAAACCTCTGATTGATTTTCCCAAGTCCGTGTGGCCATCACTAGACTCTTGTACATTAGAGGAAGTGTTTCCAGAGTCAGGTACTGCCTTCCCTTTTCTCTTTGCTAGTGCCCTCTCTACTTCTGTCATGCCACGACCATAAGCTATGCCAGCTATTGTACATTTAACAAACTCCATGGAATTGCATGTCAGAGTCCCCGTTTTATCGGAAACGATTGTATCGACTTGACCAAGTTCCTCATTCAAATTGGAAGTCCTTGCACGTGCTGGCTTATCTGTATCCTCATAATACATATCCTGGTCTTGATTAATAAAAATACTCTGTAAAACCTTTACAATTTCGATAGATACGTACAGTGATATTGGAATCAAATATCCATACAACATAAGCCCAGTCAAGAAATGAAAAAATGCAGCCAGTGCTTCTCTTTTCGGGTCATAAAACACAGTCGTTTTGTCTGGTCGAAGATACCACCTCTTTAACCTTCCATCAACAATATCATTCTTAGTTTGAAT